>LZPO01088347.1:0-28059 GCA_001675575.1 Neotoma lepida | reverse complement strand
TGGCTCTTCAACAGTATGTAGGTTAATGCAGATTTCCTTCCTAGTTCATATAATCACAATCCTGTTGATCCAAGAAGAAATATATTATTCCACTGATAACTAAGTAAATTGTCAGTGAGAGGTATGGGTTTGTGAACTAATAGCCAAAACTATGTACCAGGCTTTATATTATATCAGGATTTATGATATGCTGGGTTCTATGATGATTACATAACAGTTTATCTATCCATCTTAATCATCCCTTGGTTACTGGATAGCTCTGATTAATTTTAAGGTAAGAAACTAAGGGTCAGTAGTGTAAAGAAAAAAATCTTTTCAAGGTTACATGTGTATATAATAGAGACAAGTTTTGATCAGATGAATTGATGGTGTGTGGACCCTTTCTACTTTGTACTCCATATTGTTATAGAAAGGTGTGCTTTTAATTTTATTAATTGTTATATTACCAGGAGAGGAAAGTCCCAAAAGAAACCTAGGCTTTGATTCTCATCTTTGTTGCATTCTGACTTTAGATTACCTCCAAGCCAAAGCAGCAGGATAATACTCCCAGTGTGCATTCAGTAATTGTGAATGATTATTAATTAATTCACTAAACAGATATTTATATTGGGCCTATATATGAGCAGCCAACTTGACAGCTCATCAGTCACATTCTCATTTCATTGAGAATTAAGCTCGACAACACAAAGCAAATTTATGTTTTAGAAATGGGAAAAACACTGCCCATCAATCTCCAGCTACTAAACCATTAGTGGAACATTTGTGTGCTTTTACCATCATATAGGGCAGACCCACAGGCAGGCAAATCATTTTACTGCTTTCTAAAAGCCACAGTAATTCAGCTCTTGCATTAGCTACTAATTGGTGAGATTATTATTTTCTTTCAGTCTTAGCTGAAATAGAAGTTCTGCTAAGTCTTCTGTATAGCTTTAGCCATAGCTGCACGACACAGGCAAACTGCAGCCCTTAGAGACAGCATCAGATGCAGTCTGTACACTGAAGGTAAAGGAAAAACAATTATTGAGTCTGATTGTAACAAACATCTGTCAGATATTGTTTGAATGAATGGTGAGTGGCTTGGCTAATTTTGGCTATATTTGTTTGAGTACAGGCAATATTTCCCCTTTCATTTATGTTCTTATAATTTTATATAGAAAATTGATAAGATCTAGACCATGAACCTGTTTCCTTGGCAATAGTTACTTTGGTAACCATTTAGTTTTTGTTGGAATCTCCAGAAAGTCATAGAACTGAAGGGCATCTAGGGCCACACTATAATGAAGTCACTTACTCTCCACTTACTATTGGTTTACTATCCAAATAATGTTCCCGAGGGCAGGGGTGAGCCAGGAGAGCTCCTCCTCCTGTGGAAATGGCCCTCTATACTTGCCTGCACTTCACAGTGGGTAATGAACTCTCCAGATTCATTCCCAACTTGACCTCCTTTTAAATTTCCATTTGTAGTTTGCAGATCCTCTCCTGGGAAAATGTTTAAAATTATAGGTGGCTGATATTTCAGCAATGATGTATGTCTATCTATAAGCTCATTATGTCATCAATGTAAACAAAAGCCCATCTTTTATGTTTTCTCTGATTCAGATCAATATTTCTGCTGTGTTTTACATACTAAATCATGTCAAGGCCACTTCAGTGCAGTTACCAAAAGGAGATCAAGATGAATGAGGAAGATTCTCTCTTATCTTTTAGAAATTACTTTGAAGAAATGAGCTTTAGGTAGATACTTTTGATGTACCTGTAGCTTAGGAAAGAAAAATTGAAATACACAAGAAACACAAAAGGAGAATTAAGACAGTGTTGGCAAATTCATAGACTCTTTATTGGGTCGTTGAAATTGTATAAAACTGCCAAACTGGATGTTTGATGAATTGTGTCTGGCTCCCATGTTGAAGTTAATCAAATACTTAAACATGGATGAATCATTTACTGTATGTATCCCCGCTTTACCTTTGATTGAGGTATGTATGATGTCTATATGTAGTGTGTGTGTGTGTGTGTGTGTGTGTGTGTGTGTGTGAAAGAAATAGATTCAATTAGTCTTTAGTTACACATGTTGAATATGCTATAATTTCATACTTCTTTATGATACATCTAAGTGTTTTGTTAGATACAAACTGAATTCATTTAAAAATTTAAAACCAAGAGGAGAACATAACTCTGACTTTGTGCCAAGAGTCTCATATTGCTATTAGCAGTTATACATATATTGTTCAACAGAAGAAAGAGTAAACACAAAAACAGAGTAATGTGTCTAAGGTCAGATGCCCCAGAAGCCTGTGGGTATGTTCCAATGAGTGTCCACTGTGTGTCATGGTTCTCTGGATATGTTATTTTTTTATTTAAGAACTTATTTATTCTTTACAATCGGACAGGTCAGAGCTTTAGATTTATCTTTGAGACTTAATGATCTGTATGATCTTGGGTAAATTACACAAGACTTTATTTTTAAGTCTATAAAATACAGACATCTATTTTGAAGGACTAATTAAAAAAATTCAATTCAACAATAAAAACCCAAGCATAATGACCAAAGCTGAGGAGTACAGCAGGAAGAGCAGAAGTTCCGGTACAGAGTAAAGGCGAAGTGCCATTTCTGTGGTAAGAAGGAGGTGCCCTCCTGGCCTGAAAAAATTGATGCGAGCCAATTCCTTATTTATAATTGTGCCAAAGGGCATTGTAATCTTAGTACAGAGTAGATTTAAAAGAACAGTTTTATGAAGGAAAAATAATATATGCTATTAGGACACAGCATCATTTGTGAAGCCAGATGGACACAGAAGACAATCCAAGTACTTAAGGACAACTCTCTAAAAGAGGTGACTGTAACTCTTCACTAAGATCCAGTGGGATAAATGCCTCTGGCTGGAGGTAAGCTATGAGTGCTATAAAGAGAAATCAGTAGTAGGTGTATGGGAGTTGTTTGGTTTGGAAAAATGGTACACTTGGTGGATTGGGGAAAAGACCCCATGGTGTAGTAGGGTAAAATCTTAACAGAGTTATCTTCATTAAGTTAAACATAAAAGTTGAGATGAAAGGATTTATGTAGAGCAGTGCTGAGCTCACTCTGATAAAAGACTGTAAAAAACAGATACAATGAGCCAATAGTAAATATATACTTCTGTATAAGTCTCTTAGTGATTTCTAGAATAATAATTATTAAGCTATCATCTGCTTTAAAAAATAACTCTAGGTAACCAGTGTGGCTGAATAACCACAAATGTACTCTTTGAACCATAAAAAAGTTGTAGGAAAGGAAAAGAGATTTCAGTCATCTTCCATCTCTAAGTTCTATTCATCTTTAATATGCAGCTGTTAACAGAAAGGCTTTGTGTCAAATCTCTGGACCTTCTTGGACTCTGGTGACTAGAATGAGAATGGCCCAGAATAACTGATCCCAAACAGTTGGTCAAACTGCTTGAGAAGGATTAGGAGATGTGGCCTTGTTAGTGGAGGTGTGTCATTCAAAGTAGGCTTTGAGGTGTCAAAAGCCCATGCTCTTCCCAGTTTGCTATCTCTCTGACTCATAAATGTTGTCTCAATATGGAAGTTCTCAGGTATTGTTCCAATGCCATGCCTGCTTGCCCTCCTGCTGCATGTTCCTAGCCATGGTGGTCAGGCATTCTAACCATGAAAACTGTATGTACCAAATAAAGTCTTCTCTATAAGTTGCATTGGTCATGGTGTCTTATCATGGCTATAGAAAAGAACTGAGACAAATCCTCAGTGGGCTCAGGCTTGAGTAACAGGGAAAGGGATCATCAATTCAATTAATCTGGCTAGAGGTGAGGTGCAAGCATGCTGCCAGTAACTACAACAGCTAGGACATGACACTACTGTGACATGGAAAATGTCAATTTATACCCATTTTATCAGGGTAGAATGAAATATGAACTGAATGATAGCTAATTGAGAAGATAAATTCAACTTAAAAGCAATACAAGACAACCACAAACATTTCTGAGTATTAACAACCCATTGTATTTTTACTCATAAAGAAGTTGGAAAATATTTAAAAAAATAATTAGAATCTGCTTTGATTTCAGCCAATCACATTAAGAAAGTAGGGTTTCTGTGACATTCCCTACTTTGTTTCTTGGTTTATTCAGTTATTTTATGTTTGCTTATTTACTTATATTGAATTTTTGGAGACAGGGTCTAGGCTGCCTAGAACTTACTATGAACCCATACAGGCCTTGAATTCATGGCAATCCTTCGGCATCATACTATTGAATGGTGAGATTGCAGGAGTGATCCATGATCCTTGGGTCTCCCTTAATTTTTCTTTTGATGAGTATCTTACTAAGTTTTCCAAGTTCACCTTGAACTTACACAGGCCGGGGTGGCCTTGAAGTTACTATTCTCCTCCACCAATATTCCAAGTGCTGGGAGTATAGACATGAACCACCACACCCAGTCAGAGGATTATAATTTTAAAGTAGCATATTTAAACCCAGGTTCTCTAGGTTTTTAACCTTCTTTAAATAAAAGGTATCATTGATTTTCACAAAATATCATGGTTATGAACTCACAGTGCAATTTCCCACATATTGATTTTTATTTAGCCTTATTCTCTTTTTGGTAAATATAGGTTTTACTCTATATCTACTGCTTTGATTTTCAAACTGTAACTAAATCATTCTGCTAAATGAATCTGGAATATATGTAGCCACCTGCTAATAAGGGTAGCCAGTTTTAATGACAGTTGAAGTAGTAGTCACCCATTAATTGTAAGCTATAATTAAATAATTATAATTATTTTCAAAAGTTATTTCAGAAAGTTTGTTTTCATATTATAAATACAATAGATGTTTATTTTTTGACTTTGTGGCCTATATACCTGCAGAACTCATGTATTAGCCCATAATTATTTTTAAAAAATTTCTTATGATATTCCTATATGCAAAACCTTTCAATTTGGATAACTTTTATTTCTTTTTTGCCTAANGACTTTCGATAAGATCCATGTTATAATGTTTAGTAAAAGTAGTATGCTAACACATCCCTATCTTGTTCCTATTCTTTTCTTATTTTAGCTTAGGTTCATCTCCACCTTGCTGTACAATCTAGGGTAGTTTTGAACTTCTGATCTTTTTGATTATACCCCTGAATTCTAGGATTATAGACCTGCACCACCACATTGAGTTTATGCAGTGCTCATGATAGAACCCATGGCTCTGTCCATTCTAGGCAAGCTCTTTCCTAACTGAACTACATCTCCAGTCCCCTATCTCATCTCTAATTTCAGTGAATTCAGTCTTTAACATTAAATTGTAATGTTAATACAAAACTTTATTTAGATTCTGAACAAATTTTGCATTTGGGAATCCTGTATATATAGATCATAAGAAATGGTTGTGGATTGACTACAAGAACTGAAACTGGTTATCCTATACGGATCAATGAATGCCAAGAGAATCCATACTAATACTGAATATTATAACATAGCTGGGTGCATGGCATGGCTGTAATCATGATAAAAGCTTGCTATATTTTAGTGAGTGTTACACTTCTGTTTCAAGGAAACAAATGGTTTTCTATTTCATATGTTGATACTTTAGTGTAAATATGCTGCCACCCATTAAGGCTGTTTAAGGCAGGCTCTGAGATCCNTTAGTGGGTTATAAATATCAATTTTTTCCATCTTACATTGTCTTATTTATTCTAGCTGCCAATGTAAGCCACTCATTTTTATGATCATTTATAACATACTGATTTTCCTCTCTGAATTTATTGTTTAGAAAGACTAGATGTCAAAACTGCCCATTTGCAGTAAAGTAATTAGTTAGAAACTCATTCATTATATAATGTCAATAAAAATAGAGATACCCCTGACAATAGGCTTTTATGCTACATTGATTAATGACAAAATATATTTGCTTAAGTATTTGTACTTTTACAAAGAGATGAGACATATAAACTGTGGGGCTACTAAAATAAATAGAAAAGATGAGGCAAATTTGGTGATATTGCTGTAAAAACCTATTATGTTGCAACATTTTATTCTACTCAAGAAATACTGTATGATAATTTTCATAATCCATTGCTGAATTACATTGTCTCAATTCTGTGCTGAAATCCAGTTCACCAAAGACTGGATGTCTCTCTCTGAACACGTGTGGCACACTCAACATGCAGATGGATCTCTCTCTGAATATGTAATGGCACACTCAACATGCAGAAAAATAACAGAACTGAGTCTCTTCTCTATCCTTTACTAGCTTTCCATCTTGCTTCAAGAATAAGGTTCTCATCAAAGAAATATATGATGAGAAATGATAGGAAAAAAGGAAGTATTGTTGCCTTCCCTAGGATAAGCCACTTTGGGGATCAAGGTCTAAGTTGTGGCAATTTGAATAAAAATGGCCCCAGAGGGATGTGTGGCTTTGTTGAAAGAAGTATGTCACTAGGGCAAACATGGGCTTTGAGATCTCAGAAGCTCAAGCCCAGCCAGTTTGTTACTAGATCCAGAACTCTGAGCTACCTCCCCAGCATCATGTCTGCCTATGTGCCATCATGCTTCCTGCCATGATGAAAATGAACTAAACCTCTGAACTATAATCCTGTCTCAATTAAATGTTTTCCTCTATAAGAATTGGCCTGGTCATAGTGTCTCTTCACAGCAATAAGTCCCTAACTAAGACAAAGATGAAACTTCCCTATAATTAAATGAAGGAGGTGACCTTCTATAGCTAATTTCCCCAAGTTGGTGGGTTAACTAGAAGCACTCAGAGAGCCTTGCTTGATACTCTACAAAGGCTTGTCTAGGGTGTGCAAGCAGTTCATTTCTTGTTGTTTATTATCCATCTCTATGTGAGTTGAAATGCTGATGCAGTTTAAAAACATGTTATTTCCATTCAAAATATTTGTGTAATTAGTCATTATATCTTGGTTTACTTAAAATTGGAGAATATATGTATCTATAGAGTAGCATTTATCATTTAGACAGACAATAAGCCAGTATTTAATTTGACAAGTGATATCATGGTAAAGAAAACATTATAATTACTTTTAAATGTTTCCCTGGCAGATCCAATATAATCTGGATAAAATTCATACTGAATTAAAACATGATTATCATTTTTAATTCTTTAAATCATTAAAATATGGTGATTATTGCAATAGGATAACCTGAAGTACAGTAAATAATATAGCTTAACCATTGATTAGAGCATTATTTTAAGATACAATCCTGAATACTTAAATTCTTAGTAAAAGTAGAAAACAAAATTTCTTACCAAATTTGCGATGATATAATGGTAGCCTTTGACATGCTTCCCAACACTCACAATCTATTAATANAAGGAATGAGAGAAAATCAATTTAACTTTATTAAAACATTACTTAAAACGTTAAAAGAGTACATGAAGTTGGGGGAAAGGAGTGATGGCCGTATAAGAGGAATTGGAGGGGAGGGAGTGGGAGTGTGAATTTGATCTAAATACATTCTAGTCATGCATGAAGTTCTTAGCAAATACAAATTTAACCAGAGCTGGTGAGATGGATTACTGGATAAAGGTGCTTACTCCCAAGCCTGATGGATTGCATTTGATTCCCAGGACATACTTTGTAAAAGGAGAGAAACAACAGTACAAGTTGTCATTTGACCTCCACATGTATGTCATGCATGCACAAAATAAAAATTAATTAACTACTGCAGCATAGTTTCTTACAGAAATGTGATGGGAAAACAATGTCATTTGACTCATACAAGCAGGACATTATAATCAGAAAAACTCACAAACTATATTATAATACATTGTTAATGTAAAACTATTATTTAACTTCATTTATACTTTATTAATTACAAATAGTTTTCTCTACCCTTTTGCAAAAGCTATAATGTTATAATTTCCTCAGAGAGATCAATAGTGCTATGAACCAACTGTTCATATGTATTTCTCAAGGGAGTAGTTTATTAGCAGAGAAACAAAGTAATTCTGGTTCAAAGAATTTACTTTTCAAAAACATAAATATCAGAGAGGTGAAATAAAACAAAGCAATGTCAATGTATACAATTTTTTGATTATTATGGATTGATGTGCAGTGGAAACTGCTACATCTCCTCCTTTAGTGGCAACAGACAAATTCCAATGAGCACAGGAGAAAGCAGGTGGCGATAAGATGGAGATAATTACTAGAAAGGCACTGTAGTTTGGAACTAATACAGAGCTGGTTTCAGGGTCCTGTACTTAGAAAGATGACTCTGGAACTCTTCATTTTTGTATTTCCATTTGTTTTATTTTTAAGAAATCCATGCATTCTAATAAAATAAACAAATTTCTAAAGAAAAGGATTAAGTGGAGGCAATTCATTGACCATTGGAGCCTAAGGAAAAAAAAAGCCAGAGGATTTAATCCATATCTCTACCCTTAATTTAAACCTCAGTTTCACTTATTTGTTGGGGAAATACATAATATTTAGCCCTTTGACTTATTTAAGAGATGTATTTAAATTCTACTTTGCCCAGAGGGGCATCTGTTATTTTTTTATTATTAATTAAATATATTCATTTATTTTGCATTCTGACCACAGTTTCCCCTCCTATTCTGCCCACTCCCCCACTGCCTAATCTACTCCTCTGAACTCTTAAGACATGATGAAAGTATCAGCACTCTACCCAGCATCCCCAAAGTGCTTTATGCAAGAGCTTCAATTTTTTTCTGTCTGGACCCTTCCCCTGAGGAATTTTCATATGTCCCCTCTTTATATGTAGGCCTATGTAGGCATATTTGCAGATAATAAATTAAAAACAGGGAATGAGGACACTGTTCAAACTTTCTGACTTTGAGGAATGATCTTCAATTTTGAAATTTTTCAAGCAATATCCCTTAAGATATCTCCCCCCATGGAGCTGGAGGGATGGCCCAGGGGTTAAGAGCACAGGCTGCACTTTCAGATGGCCTGGGTTCAAGTCCCAGCACCCACATGGTGGCTCACAACTGTTGTAACTCCAGTTCTAGGAGATCTGACATCCTCTTCTGGCCTCCATGAGCACTGCACATATATGCACACACACATATGTGCAGGCAAAACATCCATACACATTTAAAAAAATAGAAAGAAATTAAAGTAGAAAGAAATGCCCCTTTGTGGGCTTTGAAAAAAATGATATCTCCCCCTACAAAATTATATGTATTCGTATGTGGCCACTTTTACAATTATTTCTCAGATTCTAGATTTTCAAATCACTATGTGTAGTACAAATTCAAAATTTAATCTCCAAGAAGAAGGGTGTAATAACTCTTACAAAGATGGCTCCATTAATATACTAAGCCCAGGCCAAGACAAAATACATTTAATGGATGCCCTAAGTAGTTGGCACATATTTTTCTATTNCATTTTAATTGTGCTGTTGACAGTGTTCTGGCTTTACATAGGATCTGAGCTTGGACTTGTTATCTTTCCTGATCTTAAAGTTCCTCTGTCTCAGTGAGCATTGAATTCCATATCAGTCCACCCCATCTTTTACCTCCCTTTATCGTGGTCACCTTTTGTTCTTATCCATTGAAGATTTTCTTTAATGTACAGCTATAAATGTATGATATTTTACATAGAATTTGTACATTTTAAAATCTGTTCAATGTATCTACCCTATAATTTATCCATCAATTCAAACTTCCTTTGAGAAGCTTGCCACAAAGGTAAAGAAAAACAATAAACTGACAGAATTATAAAGAAAAACCAGCAAAGAGATATCCTAGTTTGCTTGCTATTTCTGTGATAAAGGTCATAATCAAAAGCAAGTTGTGGTAAAGGATTTATTTGGTTTAGAGTGCATCATCAAGGAAGTCAAAACAGGAACTCAAGGCAGGTACTTTGAGATAGGAATGGAAGCAGAGGCATGCAGGCGCATTGATTACTGGCTTGCTCTCCATGGCTTGCTCAACCTGCTTTCTTATAGAACTCAGGGCCATCTGACCAGGGATGGCAAAACCCCTAGTGGCCTGTACACTCCCACATCAACCATTAATAAAGAAAATGTCCCTCAGATTTTCTACAGGCCAATCTGATGAGTTATTATCTCAACTGAGGTTCCCTCTTCCCAGATGACTGTAGCTAATGTCAAATTCACAAAAACTAATCAGCACAGGAGACATTTACTGAGTTGTCATATTAATTGTTTCAAACGGACAATGTCAGACTTGAGGTTTTATCAAAGTAAAGAGTATTTTATGTTTAATAATAAGTCTGAGTGATTTCACCTTGAGTACAGACCACCTGTATACTTGACATTGTTGCTTCAGTAGAGAAACAATTTGAGATGGAAACTATAAATCTAGTGTGCTTCTGACTTCTTCAAGGATGGTTGGTCATGGTATCATAGGAAAATGATATTAAGGTGGGGACTTGGCTGTAAAATATAATTATCAGCTTTCATAATGACAAACAGATGCAGTGATGAAGAAGCTGGACCATCTGAAATGAAAGAGGTGATGTGACTACATAAATAGTAATTATTAAGTGTCTGCTTAGAGTTCTAAAATCAGGTCAACAAGGATGCACCAGCTATCTGTCACTGAAAAGGAGTTTGTCTTTTCAATAATACATGCTTAAGAGATATGATGAATTTGAATCATGCAATTGCTTTTTTTGCTTCTGTTTCAGCAAACAGATACTTCTTTAGAAATATCAATGATGCTGGTCAAATAATTCAGTTGCAAAACCAGGAGTATGCATAAATAAGTCAGTGTTATGATGTTTATGTCTGATATTGGTATGAGAAATTGTCATTAATATAACTTCTAATCCCTTCTTTCTGGCTTACAAATTCATATCTCTATACCTACTGATTAGTGTAGACTCAGACCTCATCAGAGAAGTTTGTGCAATTGAACTTGAGTTAATGCAGAAACTTACAACTGGTCGTAGTGCAGAGAAAAAGTGTCTGTGTTGTACTCAACCACAAATGGGACATCTGTATCATAACTTCTCCCCCAAAGGCTAAGGGACCATGTCTAAAGAAGGGACAAGAAGATTAGAAGAGCCAGGATTTAGGGAGGCCTAGACTGAAACAATACCTTCTGGACATGATAGGACCACTGTGCTCATGAACTCATACCATCTGTGGTTTTTGGCACAAAACTTGGACAACATCAAGCCAGTCAATTTTCTATAACGGAGGAGGTAGCAGCTCACAAGCCCCCATTCCAGCTGAGCAGCCGCTCACTTGATAACTTCTGGAAAAGTCACTTTTCTCTAAGAGTGTGGTCTTTGGTAGGTGATGGTGTGCCAGTGGAGGGCCCTACATCCATGAGTATATGGTCAGCACATACTGGACTTAGTGAGTTATTTATAAAAAATGACTAGAAACTTAGTGTGTTAGGGAATGGGGATGGATCTGTTGTGAAATATTATTTTATGTAAAGATATATTACATTTGTTTGTGTTGTGGTTGTGGAATATTACCTTATCTAGGCAAAGATGTGTTACATTTGTTTATGCTGCATTTGTTTAATCCTGTAAAGTTTTGTTGCTGTTTACCTTGCCTGCCCAAAGCACTTGATTGGTCTAATAAAAAGCTTAATGTCCAATAGCTAGGCAGAGGAGGGGTAGGAGGGACTGGTAAAACAGGGGGAATAAGTAGGAGGAGGAATCTAGACCCTGGAGGAGAACAAGAGAGAAGGGAGAATGAGGGAGAAAGAGAGGGAGAAACCCAGGGCCAGAAGCCAGGTAGTCACCAGCCAGCCAGACATGGAGGAAATAGGAAAGTGAGATATACAGAATGAAAGAAAGGTAAAAACCTCCTAGACAAAAACGTAAAGAGAAACAGATTAAAACAAGAGCTAAGGTAAAGCCAAACATTCATAACTAATAACAAGACTTCGTGTCATGATTAGAGAGCTGGTTGGTGGCCCCAAAGAAAGCCTGTTACATGGATCCAAGAGGAGTCAGGGGGAGGCGGGTGGGGTAATATGATGAAAATACATTGAATGCTTGACTGAAGTACTTAGTACTTTTTATTCTTTTAAAGAACAAAAAATATTATATTATAAAAGTTAAAGTTAGTATAATTTTCTAAAGCATTAGTGTAATATATTCATTTTGATTCATAAAGTGAGTGACGATTTGGCTTTCAATTCACAGTCAAACTTGATGTAAAGCCTTATGTAGCAATAGTTAATAAAGCACCCAGAAGTGCTTTTATGAAGGGTTCTGTACATTACCTCAAACTATCAGTATGATACTCTGACAGCTGTGTCAGGCAATGTCCCCCAGCTAAAGGCACATGATGGCACACTTAAGTGTGAATGATTATCCTTTAACGTGACCTTATAAATTAGGTGGGATGTCCTCCCTCAGATGTCACCCCCTTCCAGAGAACTCAGTGATGTGGAGAAATGGTAAATGCCCTCAATGACTGTGTGCTGAGACTGTGTTGCTGCTATGCACTGGAACACCATGAGAGCTTGCTATTATTTCCATAAATATCCTTGGATGCTGACTCTCAAGATCCTTCAAAATACTTTACTTAAAAAGCAAAACCTTTAATTTACTGTAGTTTCATCAACACACAAATTCAATACAGGCAGCTCTCACAAACAAGCTACCAATTGAAACCACAACCTTTTTAAGACATACCAGGATTTTAAGTCAAGGAATAGGATATGCAAATGAGATGAAAATAAAACACCCAGACAAAGAAAAATGAGTCTGTATAGTGTGATAACTTTAGGGACAAATGGAGAATATGAGTCTTGGACAGCTATTTCCAGGGAATATATATATATAATATATTTATATATATATAAATATATATATATATTATACCTGTTGTGTATGTATTTTGAACTTTCTTTTTTTCTTGGAGATGATGTGAAGATTATAAAATTTCTAACTGGGAATAATTCTTCTCATGAAGGGAAGGAAGGGCAAAGTTGTGTATACGTGAATTTTCTCTCACAGGAAGTTCTTCATAGAATCTGATTCATTTCCTCTAAGGGAAGATAGTGTCTCTTTCTGGGCTAGCTTCTTGTTCAGACTTGAGTCCAGTCTTTATCAGTTGCTGTAATATATCACTAGTATCAAATCTGTGCTGAGACCTTTGCCATTTCGTTGCATACTCGCTTATCTGCTACACACAGGCTTTGGGTTTCTCTGGCCTCAAGCTAGGTCAGGCTATTGTATGAACACACAAGTCTGTTAGGGACATTTGGCATCCAAATCACATCTTGTTGCATTTGTATTTATTTTTTAATTACATTTGAGCCTACCATTTAAACATTCTCTTCTCTCTTACATTATAGATTTTCTAGATTTTCTTGGATGAGTATCAGGCATATAAAATATGAGAGATAGCTTCAGAAAAGGCACCAGTTTTGGATGGGACACCAGGTTAAATAAGATTTAAGAGGTTTCTTTGCTATAGCAATATTTCAGACTCTAATATGATAATGAAGTGTACACTATAAATCTCAAAACTGTAGTACACAGTTTTGTTAAATTGTTTACAAACTGTTAAAAATAAGCTAAGGCCATTCTTCCTGTTTCCTGGCTCTCTACTCACTTATTTCCTTAGCTTTCTTAAACATCCCAAACTTTATGTCATTTTAGCATAGTGGCCGCATTTTCTCATTTCCCTTCAGAGCCAAATACAACTTCACCAGTAATCCAACTAAAGCATTTGAAGTTTATATGAAATAAGTTATTTCATTGTTTGGGGACTAGCACCTTCGCTGCATTTAGAAACTTATGTTAATAGCTTTTTGATCATACATTTTACAATTTGCTTATGTATAATCATATTCAGTAGATAGAAGTGGGGTTAATTAAAAATACAACATGTATGACCCCAGAGTTAATCTCTTTGCTTGCATTTCAGTAGGATAATTTTGAATTTGAGTTCATTGGGGCTTTTTAATATTAATACTTCAAATAAGTAAAAGAGAATATAAGTATTTATAAACTGAATTTATAGAAAGCAAATATGTGAGCAGATATGCAGTCACAGCAAATAAGAATTGACCTGAATGTCTTCTCCCTGAGGGCTTGCTTTTATGGTACCATAAAATTCCATGCAAGATTTCAAAGGAGAGAAGTAACCAGAAGAATGGTCTTCCCCAGGGAAGGCACACCAATTAGTTGTGCAGTGCCAAGAGGTCAGCCCTGAAAACATACATTCAAGTGAACTCAACAGGTTATGACTGGGAATACATATGTATATACAAATATATACATATGAGAGAGAGAGAGAGAGAGAGAGAGAGAGAGACAGAGAGAGAGAGAAATTTAGAATATACTCCTTTCATTTTATTTAACACAAATTCTCTTCAAACTTCAAAGAGCAAAACTAAGCTAGTAAATACAAAGTCTTAGAATACTGAATGGTACGTAGCAAATATGGTAATCAATATTGGTTATTTTGTTAGATCTCCTAAGAAATAGCATAATGATTTTATGGTCATTAAGAGACTCTAGTCAAAGCCTCTTCTTTGCTGATTTACAATTTGATCCATTTTGTGTCTCTGCTATTTACTTAATGCTTACGACAGCTAAGGAGTTTACTTCTCAGGAAGGCCTAAGGCTGTTTTTGCCTTCTTTGATCTATTATGAAAGCCACTAAACTAAGTGTCCAGTGAACAGATGTTATTAGGAATATCCTATTTTTTGTTTAGCAATCATTGCATCTAAAATGACAAGACTGATAAATTCTAAGATGGTTCCCANGGTAATGAAGTAATCCTAGCAAAGTTTATCAATAGCTTCCAAAACGTTAGTTACTTATGACTGCTATAAAATTGTTACAGATTTGGTGGCTTAAAGGCAAATTTATTGCCTCAAAGTTCTAGAAGTTGCAAATCTGAAATCAAAATGTCAACAGAGTTATTTCTTCTACAGGTTCCTGGGGAGATAAGGATCTTTGCCTCTCTCTTAGCTTCTGCTGGTTCATGCCAATTCTTGGTGCTTTTTTTGACTCGTAGTACCATCATCCCAGGATCTGTCTTTGTCTCTCCATGTCATTTTTTGACTGCATGTGTGTGTATAATTTTTTTTTTCTGGTAAGGACACCAAGCACTGGCTTAAGCTTCACTATAGCCCAGTGTGGTCTCTTCTTAACTTGATTGCAACTAAAGAAATTTAAAATTTAAATAGAATCATATTTTCAGATTGTAGGGATTAAGACTTCATCATATCTCTTTGACAAATATCATTCAATCCACAGCATTAACTATGTTGATGTTTAAAAGAATTGTAGTAATGTAATAATAGGAATTACTTACATGCACCTTGTCTACCAGGCATTGAATTAGTTATTTTTAATAATTGACTTACTTAATACATGATTTCTTGTGAAGTAAGCTCTTTTATCATCATCTCCGTCATCATCACCACCACTGTCAGCCCACTGTGTTCATTGCTTTAGCGATTTTCTCCAGGTGAAGAGCTCAGTCAGTACAGCTGGGCTTGAAAGTCAATTCAAATCCATAGCCAGTCAGCTCATCCAACCCAGAACTTGCTCCTGAAGCCAGTGACAACTTAGCCCACTTTTCCAGCTACAGCCTGAACTGTACTTGCATCCCTTCTTGTTCCTATGTGAAACTTCTTGAATCCGTGGATGTGCTTGCCTGAGGCTCTTCGAAGAATCAGTGCTAATCTTCAGTGTAGCTAACTGCAGCCAAAGAAGAGTAAGCCGAAGTTTCCGTTAGAGCTGAGCTCTTGCTCAAGGCGTAGCAGTTTCAGTGCCAGCTTCTTCCTTTGGAATCTGTGGCTGATATGCTGTGTATTTGCAGAACAGCAAGAGACCCCCTTGCTCTGCCAATTTGGCCTTAATGTTTTGCACAGTATTTTGCAGTGAATTCGCGTTATTATTCTTCTCACCTAGAGGTAAATCAGAAATGACTTGGGCAGGGGAAGCAAACTGAATTTTTTTTTATTCTTTATTTTATGGTTTACAAATTATAACAATTACCTGCCACAACAAGTAAAAGTACAAAGACACCTAAAGGCATGGTTAATGATTCTCTCCACAGGGCTGGTGCATATGCATAATCCTGAGATTGTCATTGTTAGCAACTTCGGGGTGCCCTTCTGCCTTTTATGTCTTCTTACATATTTAAGTGAGCATCAAACAATATAGACCTTTAGATTTCTTAATAATCAAAGAGATTCATATAGAGAAAATTTCTATTTTACATTTGTTAATATATTATGTATAGATAATAAATTTGGAATGATATCATGATAATCTTTGGGTTTTTCTCTAGTACAGTTATTCCCTTGTTATAATTCAGTTAAAGGACTAGAAAGTCTCCAGGTGGAAGCCGCTCAAATGCCCACTTTTGCTCATCTTCACATTTGCTTATGCAACGTGGTCCTTGTTGTCACTCTGTTTCATGGATTGTTGAAATTCAACATGTCTAACATGAGACACTATATGTTTTCCACCTCCACCACCCCACTAGTTCTCCATGCACATGCCTTAATCTCACTTTGTGGAAATGCCATCGTCCTTTTCACTCAGCTTTCAAATCTTGTAGCTCTTGAGAAGCTGTTTCCTCTCCTGCATCTCTGATATCCTTGCACAAATCCTTTCTGTTCTCTTCGGGGCACATGAAGTCAACTCCTCACACCTCGTTCATTATCTTCATTCTACTTTAAGTGACTCTGATGTCTCATCTGTCACATAGCTGGCTCACTGACTTCTGTGTTTCTGTCTTTCCACAAGTCCCACAAGGCTTTATTTGGAGACCAGCTTTACAGCGAATGCCTTTCCAGACACCAGTTATTGATGGCTGATGAGTGGTTTAAAGTGAAGACCTTTGTTTCCCTATCCTGTGCATTGGTAAGGCAGCACTTCTGGCTGATTTGCTTATTTTGGCTGGGTTTGTCCATGCACTTGTGATCAGCTGGTGTGTTGAGTGTAAGCTGTCTAGGATGGTGACACACTTCTGACAAGGAATAGATGTGTTTACTCAGTGCTTTCACAACACCTGTGGTTTATTCATGGAGGCTGGAGTTTTTCCTAGGAGGCAGTATATCAATGATTAGGTGACACATAACAGGGAGAGGGGAAAAAGGCCCCATTATACTATCNTTTTTTAAAGATTTATTTATTTATTATGTATACAGAAGAGGGCGCCAGGTCTCATTGCAGATGATTGTGAGACACCATGTGGTTGCTGGGAATTGAACTCAGGATCTCTGGAAGAACAGTCAGTGCTCTTAACCTCTGAGCTGTCTCTCCAGTCCCTGTTGTCCTATTTCTACACTTGCAGTCAGCCTTGAATGCCCCTGGTCCAGTTTCCTTACTGGGAGCATCTAACTCATGTAACAGTTTGATTTCATTCTTTATAGAATGTTGCTTATTGGATATATTGTTTATGTTACTCGGTTTTCCTCTGAGTTCCTGTATGGATTGTATTGATAGTGATTTAACTCAGATACAAGGCCTGGAAACTAGTAGGTATTAGATAAATATGTGTCAGATAATCAGATGGAGGAGTGATACTTATAAGTAAAAGCAGGAAAATAAGAAGCTTGTAGGGTAGAGACAAGAAAGATTTTTTTATTTTACTTGCAATATATTAGTATATAATGTGTAATATATTAAAAATATATAGTTATATTATATCATAAATAAATAATAAAACGAATGTATTCCTAGTGTGAGTTCTGCTTTTAAAGGGAAGACTATTAAGTAAGTACAAATGTAATTTAAGCTAGACTTTAGAAATACATAGTGATACTTGGCTGAGAAAAACCTTAAACAAAAAGAATATAAATTTTATTACTGGATAATCTTGGGCTAGTTCCAGCCCAAACAAAAAGGAAAAAAGCAAGGTCAGTTGAGCATCAGCGTTCACCTCTTTCCTGACTATGGACATAGTATGGCCACTTGCTTCATGCTCCTGTTCCATGTCTCCCCAGCCATGATGGATTGTATCACTCTGTACTGTGAACCAGAGCAAACCCTTCCTTAAGCTGCTTTGTCCTGGTGTCTTGTCACAGTGACCAAAAAAGCAACCGATACATTTTTCTTTTTGTTAACTTCTGTTGTTAGCCTTTAACTAGCAGAGCAAAATTGTGCTAAAATAAATCACAAATTTACCTTGCTTCCTACTTAATAATTGACACTGCCTTTCTTTAAATGACAGTTAATATTCTGGGGTTCTGACTTAAAGCTAAAAATCTAACAGATTTTATTCATTTAAATTATGAAGCAGGTTTTACTTTACATTTTAAAAGAACTGTTCTTTGGATTCAAGTAAGTGTTCTACAGGTAAAACAAAATTAGTTGAGGCTAACCTTATCCTGGAGTTCACAATATTTCCAAGAAAAGATAAGTTGCATTCTGGTAATTGCACTCATCTTCTTCCTTGAGTCCTGTACTGTTTGTTATCCTAAGGTATGGTTGCAGCTATTGCTAGACAATTACTGCTTTCTAACCTCACCAACACAGTTTGCACTAATGTGACTGACATATTAAAGGTTAGGTTTTTATTGTTGTTTATTTTCTATGAAACCGACAGACTTACTGCAGTATAATGGTACCTTCACATTCAAATCAATTCAGTCAAAAATTAGTTTAAAGAAGAAAAATTCCCCTTCTTAGCATAATTTCATGTCTTTTGAGTTTTGTCTTAGTTTGTAGACACCCTAACTGAACAAGCCCTGATATGCAAAAGGTTTTCTATGACAAAGCAGAAACCTTGCTCTGCCAGTTCTGCAGTGTGGAAACTGCTGATGAATTTCCTAGCTGTCATGGTTTCTTCAGAAGCTTGATTCATTCTTGCATGTCACTCATTATTCCCTCAGTATGTGGGAAAGAAACTCTACTTTTTAGCCAGTACAACAAACTCTAAAATTTGTGGTTTTCCCATCATTTTGCTGGGTGAGATTCTAGATGAGGAAGCTTTCAAGTTAATTGAAAGCTTACTCCTGGGGGCTCAAGTATTATTGGGTGCTTTTACCTTAAACACATCTGAATATGTCTCCTTTCTGGTCTTCAGGCAAGAGCCATTTCAGACTTCCATTCAACAGTTATTTTGATGTCCTACCTAGTGACTGGTAATGCACTAGTTAGTGATGTACTCTGCTTTGGTGGACATACAATTTCACTGGGATGCAATGAGAACTTTGCCCTTCTGTTTGCCAGTCTTTACAGCTTCATCCTCGGCCAATTATACCAGAGGGATATGACTAAGAGGCTGTTGGCAATGTCTGTGGACCAAATGTTAAGTCATTTTTCTTTATCCTTTCACTAAGTATGTATTTTACAATCTAAGGTCAGTATTTATAGTCTTCTGATAAATACACACATAAATAAAAAATATACATTTTATGAACAAAAGTTAATATAGTTTTAATTCAATGATTTTTTTTTGGTTTTTTTGAGACAAAGTTTCTCTATAATTCAATGATATTTTTATATCATCATCTATTCACAGGAACTNACATTTGTAGTGAAATCTGGAAGTCAGTATAAGTAAGATCTTTGTTAACCCCTGTAAACTATGCTTCTACAAAATTCTTTAAAAAACACACTTCTGTGGATTTTAGCCAATGGTTTTGATTTAAAAGTTAGTTAGCTAGAAGGCTGAGGAGATAGTTCAGTTGGTGATGTCCTTGCTGAGCAAGTATGAGGAAGTGCATGAGCTAAATCCTTAACACCGGCATGCAAACCAGGTGCTGTGGTATGCACCTGTCACACCAGTGTGGTGTCTGGGGCAAAGAAATGGGAATTTCTACAGCTTGTTGTCCAGCCAGGTGGAGTGTGACCAAGGAAGACACTTGGTGCTGATCTCTGGCTTCCACATGTGCAAACAAGAGTCAGTGTACCTGTATTCATACATATAAACAAACAAACAAACAAAAAACCCCAAACAAAACCAAAAGTAGGCTAGCTAGATGGCTCAGCAGGGGAAGGCACTTGCTGCCAAGTGTGACAAACTGAGTTCAATGACCAGGACACACATAGTAGACAAACAAAACCTATTCAAAAGTTGTCTTCTGACTTTGTGTGTATCATGTCACACACTCAGGCACACACACACACACACACACACACGAGAGAGAGAGAGAGAGAGAGAGAGAGCGAGTGAGAGAGAGAGATATCACTCAACAGATATTTGTAGAATTAATAAATATCCAGGAAAGGCTATGAGGTTTTACTCTGTGCTTTGTTTGGTTATACTTCATGTGCAAATTTATATAATGCTTCTCCACCTAACACATGACCTGAAAATTTTTGATATTAATTTTTATTTAGAAGTAGAGTTTTTTTTGAGATCATCTCAATTCAGTTTACTTTATGTAAAGTGAGGAAGAGAAAAATGAAGCATTAAGCTATGCATTTCCTAAAAAAACAAACAAACAAAAAACACAACAAAAAAATATCCTTGAAACATTCCTTAACCATCTTTGAAAGAGTGAAAATACATCTGTGCTTTCAATGGTATAATTTGGCTCATCTAATCCCAAGTGTCAGTCAGGTGTCCTGATAAAAGAGTCTCAGGAATGGTAGGAATGCAGTTCTAACTGCAGGGCCTCTGGACTTTCCATGAAGGAGAATGTCTGAGCAGTATTGAGAGCTCAGTATGATTTTCATGAGACTTTTTTTTTCAATTTTTAAAAAATTTAAACAATTTACTATTTCTAGTTTCTGTTTATGACTGTTTTATTATGTGTATGTCTGTACATGGTGTCTGTGTCTGGATCCCCACTGAAGCCAGAAGAGGATATTAGAACCTGTTGTGGAATATTATTTTTAACTAGGCAAAGATGTGTTACATTTGTTTATGCTACATTTGTTTAATTATGTAAAGATGTGTTGCATTTGTTTCCCCTTGCCTGCCTAAGGCACCTGATTGGTCTAATCGAAGCTTAATGGTCAATAGCTAGGCAGAAGAGGGCTAGACAGGGCTGGTGGGCAGAGAGAATAAATAGGTGGAAAGAGAAAAGAGATAGGATAGAATGAGGGAGATGCCTGGGGCTAGTCAGCCAGGCAGCCATGAGCCAGCTTCATGGAGTAAGACATACAGAAGATAAGAAAGGTCAAAAGCACTGAGGCAAAACATAGATGAAGAGAAACAGGTTAAGTTATAAGAGCTAGCAAGANATGAACATAAGATAAGGCCAAGCATTCATAACTAATATTAAGTCTCAATGTCATGATTTGGAAGCTGGGTGGTGGCCCAGAAGAAAGCCTGCTACAAGATCCCCTGGAGCTGGAACAAATGAACAGTTGTGAACCACCAATTGGGTACTGGGAACTGAACTCTGGTCCTCTGCAAGAGCAGTCAGTGCTCTTAACAGCTGAGCTGTCTCCCCAGCCTCAGCTGAGACACTTTTTAATGTTTAAAATATAGTTAAGATCAAATTCCATGGTTTTTGTTTGTTTGTTTGTTTTTGGCCACTGGATTAGACAAGGACATGGCATGGCAGTTGGACAGTTCAGTGTTGCACCAATAGAGTATTGTGTTGAGGGTCTTTTAAATAACAAACATGTATGAAAATAATATATAAAAGGCTCCTAGCATAAACATATATTTTGGTATGAAGACAATTTATCAGTTCTAGCTTTATCAAGCTAATGCTGGGAACTGAACCCAGGTCCTGTGTAAGAACAATGAGTGTTCTTAACTCTGAGCATCTCTTTAGCTTTCTGTTAGTTTGCTTTTTTCTCCCCTGTTGTTTGTTTTGGTTTTCCATGTGTGGATCAACTTGCTCATTGAATTTAGAAAAGCAAAACAGTGCAATTTATTTGATTGGAGCTGGTTCAAGAAAATGGCAATATGCTCAATTTAGTGTTTTGTTATAATCCTACTGCCTTAAGTGGCATAGTCAGTGTTATGTAAATACATAATTTTCCTGTTACTTCATTTAGAACATGAATTGACAATAGCTTAAACTAATTGTTTTTCATATATTTGTTCTTGTCCCAAAGACAAAATTACAGCAAACTTAAAGCTCTTAATTTGACTTCTACTTAAAATTCTAGAATCAGGTGTTGTGAGGAACTAAAACAGGTTCAAGGGTCTCTGGAAGTTTAACATGGTCAGACAGCATAGATGGAGTGGAACCAAAAGTGATGTACAAAGTAGCTTAACTGCACAGTTCAGTGCTGCACCCTCAGGGAAGGATCTGACTGTGACTGGCTAAGCTCAGCTGCTGAGGTAGACTGAGTCTCAGATATTTGTATTAAGTATAGAGGCATGCTCAAGCCTAGGCTTCCTTTACCATTTTGATGTTCACGTTTAGAAATGTTTCAGAGTTTATAGTTATTTAAATAGCAAATACATTTATAAGAACTAATTAGTTCATGGCATAAAATAATTTGAGAAATGAATGCAGAAGAGAACATGCTCCTGGCATCACTATCACCCATAAATATATTTTGAAATTATAAAATGTGTTCTATTTTCATTAGGCTTTTGCAAAATGACACAAATTAAAATGTCAAGAAAGCAATTATAGACAGCAAACCATCACAAGGTATGATGGTTCTTCTAGAAATTTCAGAACACGCTCCTTTAATTTTAATTGTGTGACTCTCCTGAGAGAGGGCTACCTTTTCAAAGGCATTCTTCTAATCAAGCTTATTTGGTATTTCTTTTTTTCTACTTTAAATTTTTTATCAAAATAACTTTCATTGATGTCATAAGCATACATCATTGAGATGCAAATAGTGGTATTCAAGTACATTTACGTTGTATGCTGATCAACTCAGGATATTGAGGGTATCCACAATCACTATCATTCTCTTTTTTTGTGAGGAGACATTCAAAATCCTCTCCATGGGATGGGGCATGGGGACTGAGAAAGGAGAATAGAAGAATACAAGTGATGTGAAGAGAGAAATGATAAAAATTAGGAAAAGTGGGGAGGAAGCATGGGGATAAGTGGGGAGGTCAATAGAAAAGGAGAGGGAGGGAAGTGGGATAAATTACACTAAGGAAATTTGAAAAAGTCTTAAGGAATTATTTTATGTTTAACTTAAGTTACTTATTCATACATGTATATATATATATATATATATTTATACATGCACACACAAACATGCACATTCACACATCTATCTACATATCTATCATCTATTTGCATATCAATTATCTGTCCATGTACAAGATACATATGAAGCTATGCCACTTGGGCTGACAATATTTTCGTCAAAAGCCATAGATCATGTAATAAATCCCCACTACCAGGCACAAGTTCAAGAGACTCCCCAAACAGTATAGGCTATTGTTATCTCCTAGCTATTTCAAAATATACCATATTGTCAGCTATAGTCACCCTTCTGTGTGACAGAAAGCTAGAATTTATTTCTTCTGTGTGGGTATGATTTTTGTATCCATTATGAAATCTTCCCTATCTCTCCTTTCACGTTTTCTAGTCACTCTCTGGTGGTTACTTTTTAAAGAACACTTTAATTTTCTTAACTAATGAACATGGATTTTTGTTGAAACATAGGGCATTGTACACATTCTTGGAAGCATTTGTATTAGTTCTCCAGTTAGGATGGAATCAAGAGCTGGAGATATAGCTCAGTGATATGAAAGCCTGCCAAACACACTCAAGGAGGGCCTGGGTCCAATCTGCACCACAAAACACAGAATTAAGCCAAGAAATGTTACAAGTGATTTTGTTAAGAGCTATGAAATGCAGATAATAGGAATCAATCTTGTTTCCAATCAGACACAGTTTTTCTTGTAGGAAGAAATCATTATTGTACAAGCAAGAAGACATCTCCTTACAAGGCAGTGGACCTTGTCATATTTTATGAGATGTCTACCAGAGTCACAAGTTTGCTTTTTATTCCTACATAGGTAGCCCTGATAGTAAAGAAATCAGGTACACATTAGCAAAAAGGAATAGGAATGGTAAATGATCAAGTTTCTAATTCCTTTGAAATGTTAACAGAAAAAAGAGGAGGAGGAGGAAGAGAAGAAGAAAGAGGAGGAGGAGGAAGAAAAAGAGAAGGAGGAAGAGAAGGAGGAGGAAAAAGAGGAGGAGGAAGAGGAGGAGGAAGAGGAAGAAGAGGACAAAGATGGGTAGGAGGAAGAAGAGGAGGAAAGGGGGGGGAGGGGGAAGAGGAGAAGGAGAAAAAGACCAGTCACTTCACAGAGTCATTTAAAGCTTAGAGTTTATCCGAAGTACCCAGGTATGCCAATTTTCTTCTTAGAAAACAGCTAAGCCTCTAAAATGGGTCAGTGGGCTTTGAGCATGGACTTATCTGCCCCAGCCTGGGTCTTTACAGCACAGGTGCTAAGTGGAGGGCCTCTCTAAGACGCACTCAGCCTCTGACAGGCACTTGGCAGTCCTGGCAGTTGTTAGAACTGGCTGCTCTGTGGGATTCATCCTGAGTTATTATTTACAAAGCTTCAGCTGTTCAGGTCAAACAACTCAAAGTCTCACTACAGGGGCAGTGGTTGTGGAAGTGGAATTGGAGCTGGAGTCACTGCTCTTCTTGTGAAATGTCAGGGAGAAGGTTTCCTTGGAATTCCACAAATGATCATTATGAATTTCGTTTATCTGGGTTGCTACTCAGAAGTAAACGTAAGTGATCTGAAGACTTAGTTTAATAGTTACCAAAGTAGCATAGATCCTTTCTTCAGTGAAGTGTTATTATTATTTTTTTTTTACAAAGGGATGACAAGAGGTAGATATTTTGCCAGTTCCTCTTATAATACAGTGTTATTTCATATTTTAAAAATTTAAAATATATTTTATGATAAACTTTTCCAGATGCTANTCTATACATGGAAATGCTAATATATGAAAACTAGTGACACTCAAACCATTGATACTCAGTCCAGAAATGCTAATATATGAAAACCAGCGATACACAATCCAGAGCTGTGGGTGTTAAGGAGGAATCACTGATATATTTTGGCTTTAAGTTTTATCATTGAAAACAAAAATGAATGAATGTTGTAAATGAACTCCAAACTGATAGGTTTTCTATTTCAAACCCAATCACATAATTCTGCAGTTAAAGTATACATAATGAATTAATCAACCCTGAATTACACTATTCCAAATATATTGTGGATAAGTATGAGCAAACCTCCACAAAACCACTAGATGGCATACAGGCACTGCGATTTTGGTGGAAGACAGTTATCACTGTGTTCAGGTGCATAGTGTTTTCCTACCATTTAACACAATGACATAGCTCAGTTTTATCTTTTCCTGCCCTCTTCAAATTGAATCAACAGCTATTTATTGGAATCTTTATTCAAAGAGTCTCCTTTCTGAAGGAAAGTTGAAAAAATCATCCTTATGATTGACAGGTAGCATTTATTTAAAACATGTGGTAGAAGCATAACATAGCACAGAATGTTCTACCTAATCATCTTTTATTTCACTGCTTTGCTAATTTATGTTGATGATTTTCATGCAACTAACTCTCAAAGACATAAAGAGGCCCATTTGATGACACTAGTCTTCAAAATTCATATTGATGAAGTCCAAGAACTCCTGGTAACTAAGCAAGTGTTCTTCTACTGTTTATAGCTTTATAAGGTGGAAAAGCCATACTCCTAACTTTGACTGCACATAAGAACTAAATGGCCTTTGACAGTAAAGAACTATCATTTTGTCACGGAGACAAATCATGGGAAATTCCTAATTCTCATACTCTGAACTGGAAGACATATGGAGTCAACATTTTTATTCAATGTATACCTGGATAATAAGATGAAGCCCAAGACTTACTTGTTCTAAAATGTTCTGAAGCCTCTCTATCTCACAATCTATTACAAACTTCTTCTCTTGTCTTCTGTCAAGCTCTTCTAGCAGTTGCCTGTAGCTGACATCGTTAAAATTTTCCACACATATCGCACTGACATGCCATCCATTCTGTCCTGCTTTTTCCATAATAGCTTGAAGTATTGAATATCCTATTAGGGAGAAAAAACAGTTAATAAAATCACTCTTTTAACTAACGTAGAGACATTCCTTTTGACATATGTAGAGACTGGATCCACATCAATATTTTTCATATTTTAAAACACATTTAGATCATTTAGAATCTTGAAAATATGAGTCAGTATTTAAGAATCTTTTTTTTTATTTTCTTCACTCAGGACAACAAACTCTCTTCAGCTATTGATTGGATGAAGTTGCCACAGTATACCTTGTGTAAAATCTCAAAATCCCTCTATTGGAGAATATTCCATTGCTCTAGATATATTTTTGATGAGATAAAGCAGAACCCCATTGTACTACTCCCTATGGTCAATAACAATTTCATGAACCCATTTCTTATTTTACACTCTAAACAGAAGTTGTTTTGAACAATGGTTTCAACTTNCCCTATTTAACAGGGTAGTAACAACATTTTTGTTTAACTATGGAAGAAAAGATATACAAGAAAACAGTACTGTGGTATTTATTGAAGCTGTATTACTGTCGGTCTCATTTGATGATTCAGACAAACTATATCGGGATGGTATTATTTATTAAGCTTTCCTTGTCCTGGCAGAAGAAGGGTGTGGTCTGGATATGAAGTGAATTGTCAACAGATGAGGGACTGATAACACAGATTCATAAGCTCTTAGAGGAGATGAACATTCAAAGAAATATGACCAAATTTTTACAAGTGCAATAAAAATGTATGTGTCACATGGCTATAATAGTAACAGTTGAGAGGTAGAAGTAGGAGCTCAAGGTCAGTTTCCTCTGCATAAGGAAGGAGTTTAAGGTCAGCCAGGGCTACACAACATCTTGTCACAATACCCCAAACAAACAACCATGACTTCCAGAAAGTCTTGTGAGGTGGCTCAACAAAAAGGTACTTTCCACCAAAGCCTAGTGAACCGAGTTCAGTTCCCAGGTTACACGAGAGAAGGATAGAATGAAGTCCTCCAAATTGTCCTGTGTCATTCACAGGTGTGCTGAGACACACACACACACATAAAGCAAGTAAACAAGTAAATAGTTAAATGTAAAGTGCAACGGTAGCAGTCCTGACAGCAGTGCTGGGCACTAGGACGACTTGCTGAATCTTTCTAGATTAGACAAGGAAAGAGCAACGCAGAGAAGAAGCCATTTGAATTGGGTCCTAAACGTTGAGAAAATGCAAGATTGTTGGCGATGGAATGTTGGCTAGGTTCTGGGATGCTCCTGGGGAAAGGGTGTGTTCTCTGCCCTGTTCTTCACCCAAATATCCCTTCAAGAGGAAGGAGATTGTCAGCTGCAACAGTGTCTTCATGTTTCCATCTCTAGCCCTCAATTTTGAGTTATAACTTGAGGGATAAAGAGGAAAAAGATTCTTTGAATTGATAAAAAAAATCACTTAAACAAATATTGGTTTGGATCAGAACCTGTTAGCCACTCGGCTTTTTACTTTATAGCATTGCATGAATAAAATATTCTATCTAGTCACTTTAAGATTATTTAACAGCAGTGTGAGCTCATTCTGCAGTTGCTGCCCCTAGCTTCTCCCTCCATAGGTTTTGGAGTTAGGCTAGAGAGTTGGCAGGATTCAAAGGGAAAATTTAAAGTGAACACACCCTGCTTATAAGATAAGAGAACACTTATTCAGTGTCTGGGTGGCACACGAGTCTCAGATTTAGGGAGTTCCATTTTAAGGTTCTGTTTTCTCTGTCTCTGAGCTCCAAACATTGTGATGTGCAGGCAATGTCAACAGATGGAACTGGTGATGAGATCATATCTGAAATATAAATTACCTGATTTCCTGCCAAATGAATACTGTGGCAGTCAGAATTCGTTTCTATTTAAATGAAAAGAATCCCCAAAGAAGAAAGAGGGCATGTTAATTACAATATGCTTGTTCTGGATATATATTGCTCCATTTAGTCTTTCCTTTTGTAGTTCACACCTGTAATTATCTTTCATCTTAGCCTGACATTGCCCTTCTTCCACCAGCCTGAAAACCTAGCAGTCTCATATTTCCTGTTCAATGAATGTATAATGTGATAGCATGGAAGCTTGTCTCCCTTCCCTCCCTTCCTTCCTTCCCTCTTTCTTTCTTTCTTTCTTTCTTTCTTTCTTTCTTTCTTTCTTTCTTTCTTTCTTTCTTTCTTTCTTTCTTTCTTTCTTCCTTCCTTCCTTCCTTCCTTCCTTCCTTCCTTCCTT
>LZPO01088345.1:8400-28113 GCA_001675575.1 Neotoma lepida | reverse complement strand
ACTTATGCAAGCTCTTCATAATTATACATATTAAAAATATACAACACCATTCTATAGAGAATGCATTAACACTATACATGAGAAATCAATTTGGGAGAGGACACTTTTGCTATGCACTGAATATTCAGATTGTTCTATACAAGTTAAACTCAGTTTCAATGAACATGTACATTTTGAATTGACATCCAGAAATGATGCTGTGAANCTTCACAATAAATTTTATGGTGTCCATATTCAATGNATTTTATGCACTTACCAATCAATAAAAAAAGTCCATGACAGAATTATAACTAAAAAAATCAATACAAATATAGTTTTATAGTTTTTCATAACTCATGAATTGTATTGATTTGGGGTCTGGTTAATTATGGAGTGGGATGTTTTTATGTTTTTGCAAATATTTTTAAACAAAGTAAAGTCTTAAGAAATAATGAAAAGAAAATTAAAGTCACTTGAACTCTATATTCTTATGAATATATAACAAATTATGCAAAGAGATTAAATATTAGAGTACCTATTGAAAATTGGTCTTGAAATTAAGAAGAGAAGCCGGGTGTTGGTGGTGCACACCTTTAATTCCAGGACTTAGGAGGCAGAGGCAGGCAGATCAGTGAGTTTGAGGCCAACCTGGAAAAAAAAACCCAGTATAAACCAAAAGAAATTGGAAGGAGAAATATGCTGAAAATATCCCAGGGGAATATAGGGGAATATCAATATACATTAATATTGTATAGACTAGAAATACGGAGAGAGGAACATAAATGAGAAACCTTGTATTATTTTTTCAAATTTAATATGTGAAGATGAGATTTATTTTTCACATGGCATCTCACCATATATCCATGACTGGCTATGAAGATCCAGCTGGCATCAAACTCTCAAGGATCTGCCCATTTATACTTGTGGAGTGCAAGGATTAAACTTGTGCCCAAACATGTTCATAGGAGATGGGATTTTAAATCATTAGAAATTTGTGGGATGTTGGATCTATTCTAGGAGGGATAACTGTCAGAAATCAAACATTATTGCATATATTCCCTTGTTTGTAAGTAGCTTTCTTTCTTCTTAATTCTGTTTTGGTATTTAAATTATTCAGTAAATTTAGAACTCTTTCTTACACTCTCTTTCCTAAGGCATTTTCACACATTGTTGTTAGCTTGTTATTCTATACTATTTATATCAGAAATAATAGATAACTAAGCAAAGCAGGTTGAAAATGCCAACAATGGTTTGAAATGACAGTCATGGATACAGAATGTTAGCTTCTGATTGCTGACCATTACCTAATAAATGTTACCGGAAATGGAATGTAATTCATGGCATGTGTTTATTTTGTATTGGGATGCAGGAATAAAATTTAAATCAAAAGAAAGTAAACATTGTGTCTTGTAAACATTTATTATAGAACTGGTGTTTTTGAGGACTAGTATTCATAGAATTTTTTTGTTGTTGCTGTTGCTGTTGTTGTTTTTATGAATCACTTAAATTCTGCGTTTTCTGTGGCATGTTAATAGAACAGAAGTACATGAAACATTGTGTTAAGACTGTTTAATGTTTGAGGGACCCCTAACAGTAGGATCAGGATCTGTCCCTGGTGCATGAGCTAGGTTTTTGGAGCCTATTACCTGTGGTGGGACACCTTGCTCAGCCTTGATGTAAGGGGAAGGTCTTGGTCCTGACACAAATGAATGTACCATGCTTTGCTGATTCCCCATGAGAGCCCTTACCCTTTTTGGATGAGGGGATGGAGGGTAAGTAGGAGGAGGGGAAGGTGGGAAGGATGAGAGAGGGATCTGTGATTGGTATATAAAATTAATTTTAAAAATTTCTTTAAAAAAACTATTTAATGCTCCCTCTCTGAGTAGGTTCTAATGTACAAGTGCAAGTTTTCTTTCAAATGTGCATATAGTGCTCTGCCCCCTCATATTAAACATGCTTTAAAATCATCTGACAAATATGTGAAAAGAGAAAATTTCTTTCACCCTCTAGAATCGTTATTTTCTGTTTTAAAATTAATATGTACACTTAGAAATTTGAAAGCAATGAATAGAGATGAAAATATTGATTTGGATGGACATGCCATTTATTAACTCATTATGAAGACATGACATCAGTTTATAAAGCATAAAAAAATGGGATGATAAAATTGTTTTTCTGAACTGAAAACTTCACTCTCAATTGACTATGCAATTTTATTTTGTGATAATTAAATCCAGTTCAATTTAAACTCTCCTGAATCTATTGAAGTATTGGAATGGATATAATTATTGGAACTATTGGAATTTTTGGTATTCACACTATTTTTCATTTAAAAGGTGACTAAAAATAAAAAAACAATAAAAAATAAAGTAAATGATAATTGAAATTAGAAGATGTAAAACTGATCTCTTTCCAAGGGAAAATGGGTTTCCCTAGAACATTGTGAGACCTCAGAATCTCAAAATGTAGAGAAAAGAGCCCAAGTGGAATCTCATTTCTAGGTGTCCCTACATCACCTACTTCATTGGGATCTTGCTACAGAATAATCCTCTAATGTACTGTAAAGATTTTTCATTTGAATTGGTTTAATAAAATGCTGATTGGTCAGTATCCAGGCAGGAAGGGTAGGTGGGGTGACCAAAAAAAGGTGATGGGAAGAAGGGTAGAGTCAGGGGTTGCCAGCCCGATACAGAACAAGCAAGATGAAAATGTCATACTGAGAAAAGGTACCAAACCACATGGGTGGCTAAAAAGAGATAAGAATTATGGGTTAATTCAAGTGTAAGAGCTAGTTAGCAATAAGCCTGAGCTATCGGCCAAGTATTTATAATTAATATAAACCTCTGTGTGGTTATTTGAGAGTAGTTGATGGGAACAGGTGGGCAGGAGAGAAATGTACATTTACTTAGCTCTGTTACCTGATTCTGTAGAAAAATATCCATAAGAATCTCCTGTTCAAATGCAAGGAAAGAGGAATTTGGACATTATTTTCCCATCAATACGAGGTGTAAGATGCTAGTATAGTGAGCATATGCCTCCTATCCTAATAGAGGGAAAATAATCTAGAGTCAACAGAATTTAGCCTAGGGTTCTAGGGTAAATCCAAATACCATTGTTCTAAATAAATAAATAAATAAATAGATAAATGAATAAATCAAACATCTTAATTAAAGTGACTCCTAATGATATTTTGCTATACTCATACATCAGTGGCTTATTCAGCCATCACCAGAGAACCTTCCTCTTTAAACAGATAGGAACAAATGCAGAATGCTACAGCCAGATATTATGCAGAGAGAAAAAGCCCTTGGAATACACAGCTTTAAATGGGAAGTTTGCTTCAAATCCCTCCCCTCATGCCCAGGGAATCTTGCAGAAGTGCAGGCTGAAAGAGTCTAAAATCCAGAGCAGATAGAGGACACCAAGGACACAAGGCCCTCTAAATTAACCTTATCAAAGCTCATATAAACCTATTGAGANTGAAGCAGTGTGCACTGGTCCTGCACGGGTCTGCATCAGTTCCTCTGTGCATGCATTATGATTTCAAGTTAAATGTTTGTTTGGTCTTCCTCATTGTGAGAAAGAATTGGTCTCTGATTCTTCTCTTGGGCTCTTTTTCTTCTCTTGGTTTGTCCTGTCCAATTTTGATGTGATGGTTTTGCTGTACCTTATTGCATTTTATTTTGTTATGTTTTTAAAAGTGAATGGATGAATAAATAAAGATGTAGGCACTAGGAGAAGGCTAACAAATGAACTGTCATTTATACCGGCTGGGAGAGTGAAAATCAGTCTTCTCCAGTGGAGTGAAACTGAGTATATNAACCACTTCAGTGCAGCCTCATGTTCAGTAGTTGACCAACATATAATGAACTTTACAGTTCTTTCTGTGTGCTTCCATTTGTTCACATTATGGTGTTTTATTTTTCTTTTTTCTTGTTTGAGTGGTATTTTATTTTGTCTTTTAGATTTTGGCGAGTTTGTTGTATTAGCTTTTGCTTGTTTGAGAAAGAACATAAAGTTGAGTGGGTAGTGAGGGGAAAATGTTCTGGAAGGACTTTAGGCAGGGGAAGAATATGATTAAATTATAAAATTTGTTTTAAATGATGCAAATATAATAAGAAAGAAAAGTAAAATTATTATTTCAAAGAACAATGCATTTTAATCAATTTCATGATTTTAATGTTATCAACTTTGTAAGTGAAAATGTAAGTACTTAACATTCAAATACTTATCAAGAGAGATAACTGAAAGTCACACATTTTTATTTCATTAAATGATTAGGTTTCAATATATTCAGATTGTCAAGTGTAGGTGCTTGAGCCAAAGTATACTAACATACAGAAGCTTTGTGAGATTGTATTGATTTATCATTGGAAAATGTTTGAAGAATTTCAATTTGGGTCAAAAGCAATATCTGAACAATGTATATGAATAACATGAGTCAGATGTCTAACAAAAGTTAGGATATGTCAGACTTTGCCCATCTAGTCTCTGTGTCTCTCAAAATAAAATGAAAAAAGGTACACTTCCTTTTTTCATTTTATTTTGAGATTATAATTTGATTACAGTCTTTATCCTCCTCTTTTCCTCCCTCCAAGCCCTCCAATATCCCTCTGATTCTCCTATAAATTTATTTTCTCTTTTTTTAAAAAAAAACTAATTTTTTTGCATACATATATATGTATGTATATACAAATATAATACTAAATATAACCTATTCAGTCACTGTAGTGCTACTTGTATGCATGTTTTCAAAGTGGACTATTTGTCACTAGTCAACCAGTTGGTGTGTTCTTCCCTGGGAAAGACTACTTCTGCTTCCAGCTTTCCTAAGCTGCCTATAGTTCTTTATGTAGGCTTGAAGCCTTGTGGCATTTTATGCAACCAGTTTGGCTTGTTCATTGGTGTCCTCCTAGTTCAGTTCACATTTGGACAGTCATGTTGGTACCCTACACATAAATGTTCTTATTGTTAAGATCCTAAGAATTAATGCAAGAAATAAAGATCTGATACTGGTTGTTCAATTGCCTTACGAAGCTGTGATTCCAATGTAGGAAATTAAGCTACAATGTAGTATATTACTCTGACTACTCTATAGGGAGCAAATAGATCCCCTCTTTTCAATCATACATTGAATTCAGACATTATTCAGTAATCTTAACTCCAAATGTTCAGTTGTAGACATTGGTAATGATATTTCAAAAAAATAAAAATTTTAGCTGAGAAATAATTACGGAAAGCCATTTTTTATCTTTTTGTTCATAGTAGTTTAAAAANTAAATTTTAGCTAAGATTTTGTTGTTTTGACTTTGTATTTTATTTAGTTTGATTTTGTTTAGATGTTTTCAGAGTCATTAAAATAGTTTTAGTATTGCAACAGTATAACTGTTTGCTAATACTTAATTTACTTATTTCAGGTTCTGTAGTTATTTAAAGAATTTTTTTCTTGAAACATGCTCACTTATAAAGCCCTGGCTGGGCTGGACTCTTGCATAATCCACATGGTTTAGACCACACAGAAACAGCCCTGCTTGTGTCTCCTCAGTGTGACTTTAAAAGCATGAGCCAAAATGTCTGGCTGTACTATCATAATTTTTGGAAATACATTGTGAGTGTTAATATGAGTATGAAAATTTATAGAGAGATCTAAAAGAAGGCCAGAAAAAGATGCTTTCTAATTAAAAGAATAAAGTGTTTTAGAAAATACTTTCTTAAAATGTAAATTAGATTAAAGCAGTATTTTGCCAAGAACCATTGGTAGTTATCTCTCAGGATATGCTTGCCATTACTGTTGGTCTTAAGTCATACCCACACCCATAACCTCTCTTATGNTGCAATGCTTCTTCCATATCTGACTCTTGGTTAAAATGGTATTATTTTATTTTCTTCCTCATCTTCTACCATCAGTAAATATAAAAACTATAAAAGATAATAGCACAAAAAACTTCAGTAAATATGCAAAATAAAACCTTGGCTTTTGGAGATGGGTCATTTCATAAAGTACTCATTGCAAAGTATGAGAATTTGAGTTCATATACCTAGCTGCCATGTGAAAATCCAGGAATGGTCCAGCATGTTTATAATCTTAGTGTTGGACAGATGGAGACATGAGTATTCTCAAAGCTCACTGCCCAGAGAGANGAGCTGAATAATTGAGGTTGATGTTCAGGGAAATCTCATACCTTAAAAATATAATGAAGATAAATAGAACAAGAGACCACATTGATGACCTCTTACCTCTGTATGTATACTCATATGCACACACAAAGAAACTAATAAATACACCATACATACATAAAAGTAAATAGTTATTTATGTATATGCTGAAAAGAAAATCAAATCACATAGTCTTTAGTAATGAAAATGGATTAAATGATAGGAAAATGAGAGTTGTGAGTGTACTTATGATGAAGACAATTATGTCAAGATTCAATGGAAATTAAAAGAAAGCACTACAATATGGAAAGGTACAATAAATGTGAAACAGCTAGGTACTCACACTCAAGGTCATCCATGACAACCAGAAAGAAATTTCACTCCTGNCCAAAAGTCATAAAAACAAGTTTTGAATTTTAGGCTATCTTATTTGAAAAATTTCAAAATTTGAAGGTATGAAAGAATTATATCAACTTTTATTAACATGCATCCATCACAGAAGTACTAATATACATATATATGGACATGCATTAAATATAAATATATTTATTATGCTATCTTTGCTAATGCTCATGGTATTCTATCCTGTTTTACTAGCAGAAACTGATAATAGAAAATTGTACAAAGAAAGGCAAGGTATAAAATAGGAGATGCTTAGAATAGAAACTGAGAGTTTGAGACACATATATTGTTAGTAACAATCCCTGACAGTTAGATCATAAATGTCACTTGATATAAAATAGACTATGAAACATATCAGGTGATTCATCTGTGTTGGGACAAATATATAAAGTTTGAATGAAAAAGAAATAACACNTGTATCTTGAATCCATTACCTGTGGTAATAATTTATCTGTGTTTCCTAATAAAATTTATCTGGGGGTCAGAGGAAAAATGGAGCCGCCAGCCACCAGTAGTAAACAATAGCCATGCAAGCTAGCACACGCCCTTAATCCTGTCTCTTATACACATCTAGATGTGTATAAGAGACAGCCCTTAATCCATTTGGTTCTCTGTGACTCCAAGGTCACATGGGGAACTAGCAGTAGGAGGTGGTGGCACACGCCTTTAATCCCAGTATCAACCTTAGAGTTCTGAAGATCCATGCAGACAAGACAGGAAGTGATGCAGCTTGGGAGGTTGGGAAATTAGTTAACAGATAGACAGGTATAAAAGCCAAGTTAGACCGGAACTCGCTCTCTTTGCTCCGCTTCGCCCCTGGGAAGTAGAGGCAGCGTTGGTGAGTGGTGGCTTGCTCCTAATTCCTCTGATCTCTGTCAGATTTTCACCCTTATTTCTTGTTCCGCGTGTTTATTAATAAGACTGGTTAGAAGTTCTTCTTACATTTGGCGCCCAACGTGGGGCAGTTCTTCTTACAATTACCAGTAGAAGTCATGGTGTTTCTGGGTACCATTATTCGTAATCATTTACTGAGATAACTTAAATACTGCATTTTTATGTGTGTGACTAGTTCCAAAATGAGCAATAATCAGTGTTTTAAAACTGTGTGATGGAGCAAAGTGATAGATATTTTCGCTCTCTAGTGGGATCCAAAAGCAACTTCAATGATTTTGGTCAAGCCCCAGGCTAACTACACTGTAGACTATGTTAAACAGATTGTGCATATCAACTTTGCAACACCATGGAAAGAGAAAAGTCCTCTAACCCAAAGAGACTGAACTTTTAAACTTATACACATCTAGATGTGTATAAGAGACAGCACACACACACACACACACACACACACACACACACATACACAGAGGCACAGGCACACCAAGCAAACAAATAAACAAAAGCAGAACAAGCAGGCAAGCAAACAAACGTTTAATAAAGGATACCACAAGAAAACTCACAGAATCAACCAACCTGGGCTCAGAGGGGCTCACAGAGACTGAACCAAAAACCAGGGAGCCTGCATGGGACTGACCTAGGCTCTCTACATATATGTTACAATTGTGTGACTTGGTCCTCTTGTGTACTCCTAACAGTGGATACAAGGCTGTCACTTACTTTTTTACATGCTATTAGGATCCTACTCCTCCTATTGGGTCACCTTGCCCAGCCTTAATACATGGTGGTGGGGGGGGGTGCTTAGTCTTATTTCAACTTGATATGTCATGCTTTGTTGATACTTATGGGAAATCTTCTCTTTCCAAAACAGAAGTGGAGGAGGAGTAGACTGGGGAAGAGCAGGAACAGAGTTGGATGGTGTTGGAGAGAATGGAAGGAGAGGAAGGAGAGAAAACTCACTGGGATGTAAAATAAATAAATAAATTTATATATTAAAAAAATTCTCAAGACCGTGGTTGTTCATTTTTCTTTAATTAAATGATGTCTTAATTTGTTGAGAATTTCATGAAGTGCATTTAAATTCTGTTTCCACACCAACACCCCACAGATCCACCCCTACCTCCCTAACCACAATCTTCACTTCCCATGAAAACAAAACCCAATAACTTCAAGTCCATTTTGTGTTGCTCAAACANGGATATGGGTTGTATCATTGAGAATAGTTGACCCACCCAGGATTGCCAACTTAAAAAACTGACTTANTGTCTCCCATCAGCTCTCAAATACCAGTATCTCCTCTGCTAGGGTGCCCTCCACACACTACTACCCCATGCTGGAATTTTTGTCTGTCTTGATCTTTTTCTTTTTCAGGCTGTAACAAATGATGGGATTTCATATGTGCTTCTGTTCTGTTGGGTCTGGAAAACAGATTCCTTATATTCATCCATTAGTTCTGGCTCTTACAATCTTCCTACTCACTCTTCCTCTAAATTGGAAAAGAAAAACACAACATAAATTTTGCTGCATGTGGAAGCAGTATAAATTTTTGTAACAAGTGCAAAATGGCACTAAATTGTTTCATGAAATCTCTTGGGGCTAGGAATTTTATAAATCTTAGGAGAACAAAGAATTAATCTCACAGATATATGGTGTCACAGGGAAAGCTCTTTAAATTCCAGATTCAAGGAGGGGGGGATTTTGGATCCTTCATCATGTTTTTCTCAGCTACAATGATGAACATAGCACCTGAGATGCAGAGGTAACATCCTCAACTCTCACTGTCAGAGTTGGTTTCTTTCTGTCCCTTGGATGTGGAAGGACATCCTGGAAACAAGCAGATAATCTTGGTTAAGACTGTATGAAAGGAGGCTATCTTCAGATTTTTCANAGAAGTCACCCTTGGGAGGCAAAGTAAGCTTATCATTATCATGGATGAAGTTATGAAGTTTTGTAAATGGTACTTAACTGTGATAAAATGATTTTACATTGGAGTATTGTGTACAGCCTAATGTGTTTAACAAAATCATGGCCCTTTCACCTCACAAGTATTTGTTCTTGTGGGAGTTCTATAAACCCTGGTACTCAGATTACTTATCTTAGTAGACATTTTTTTGACAGAAATTGGTGTTTTAATAATTTAATTAAATGTCATGTCAGGAAATCAGAAAATATCATTTCAAAATAAATAATTCTTCAAGTGTGCACAGTATTCAAATAACTGTTGTTACAGTGCAAACTGTTTCCATCCATATATCCCTCCTAGAAAGTTCTTTCCAATAATTTTTTAAGCATTCGTGTTTTCAAGGGTCAATGAAATTAAACATATTTTCAAATTTTCATCTTCATATTAAAATCAAACAATTTAGAAATTCAGTACAAATTTATTTTTCAATTACCCCATCAGACAAAGCTTTTATTTTCTAAACATACGCTCATTTATAACTTAGAAACTCACCATTCTGAAGGTTGTATTGAAAGGTAGAATACTTTGAGGTTGTATAAAGAGAGCTCCCATAAGAATACGATAAATATCAGCATCACTGTACCATAGATAGCTATGGTAATTGACTATAAATTATTCCAGTTTCATAAATAAATGCTAATACTTGTTACACAGAAGGAATATAATGTAAAAATGTTTGATACAACTCACAAAGTGAAATCTTCNGATTTAATCATGTCCACATACATTCCCCCTCCCTCCACTCCTCTCAGCTCCCTGGACCTTCCTTTCCCCTAGATCCACTCCTCCATTCCCCTTCAGAAAACAGGCCTCTATGACACAAAAACCAAACACAACAAAACAAGATACAGTAAGACAAGCAAAAAGCCTTCATTAAAATATTGGAAAAGGCAAGCCAATAGGAGGAAAAGAGGCCTAAAAGGAGGCAAAAGAATAAGAAATAGACCATTTCCACTTAGGCATCCCATAAAAACACCAAGCTAACAGTCATAACATATATGCAGAGGGCCTTGTGCAGACCTTTGCATGCCCTGAGCTTGCTGCTTCAGTCTCGGTCAGCCTGTATTCAGTGGGCTTAGCTGATTCAGTGGGCTATGTTCTCCTGGTGTCATCCATCCCCTCTGACTCTTACAATCTTCCATTCCCCTTTCCATGGGGTTCCCTGACTCCTCTTATTTTCTCACTTATAAAACTTTTAAAATGCCTCACCTCAACACAGAGCAGAAAGGAATACTTAAATTAGAATTGAAGGAGGAATACTGTAACAGGTGTCCTGTGTTGTTGTTCCCTTTGGGGGAGGGGGCCAAGAAGGTGCAGAGTCAAGCCACACAGACTCCAGGAGAATGTTGAAACAACAAGCTCTGTTTATTCAAGAAGAGGCAAGCCTTACGTATCCTCTACCCCACCCTGGGGGAAGGTCTGTTAAATATGCATCTACTGGTGTGACATGACTGCTTCTCATTGGTCCAGGTCATCATTAGATCATGTTTCAGCTGCTGTTGCTAAGGCCCTTTGGCAGACCCAGGTTGGCTCTCAGAATGTACCTTTTTAACTGGTTTGGGCCGGCTGGCCCTCAAGCCTATTAGGGATGAGTCATCCCACATATCCACCCCTTTTTATTATTTTATAGGACATGCTCAGTGGGAGCTAGGGTGCATTGCCCCAACCTTGTTGACCCCACCTCAGGGAGAGCTCAGCAAATGGATTGTGCCTGTCTTGGGTTGTCTTGCCAAACAAGCTCTTACCTGTCCTTGACTACCAGCCCTTGAAGAGCATAAATCCTGGAGAGCAGTCCGGGTGGTGGGCTTTAGGCAGTAGCCTTCTATGCATTATCTCTCTAGGAGNACTTTGTCCTAAGTGTCTGAGAGCCAATAAAACCTGTAGGGTCGCCTTTATGGCCACCTTCTGTTGGTGAACCTGTTGTAGAAGATATTTGAGTAAGAGAAGGATTAATCAAAAGTTCAATCTTAAGGACATGGATGGTACTATAGTCATATTTATATGAAATGTGCCAATTGAAGTCTTTCTGTTGATGCATTAGTGACCTTGTAGAGGGTGAGGCAATTGCTTGATATCTTGGGTAGAATGTCAGTAATGACATGACCTTTACTAATGCCACAGTAGTGGAGCAAATCATATATTATCCATCTGAAACTTTGTTTGCGGCCAAAGTCTCTTTGTCTGTTGCTGGACGCACATTTCTGGAGGGTATCCATATCAGTGTGGTTGTATTCCGGGGAAAAATCTAAGCATACCCTTGCCCCTGGGTTAATAGGGGAGCATGGGGTTGCCATTGAAGGGTGATGGGATCCCTCCAATACTCCAAGGGCAATGGTATCTCCCTAGGCAGGTAAATAAGCATGTTGCCCAATTTCAGCTTGTGTNTCAAGATTAACATATGGTCCTCGGCCTNTGAGCATCTCGAGAGAAACAGTAATTTTGTACTGTATATTAAAATGAGCCTGAGCCTCATCCTGGTCATCATAGGCNGTTTGCCAGTTAAAGAAGACTGCAGGCTCCAACACAGCCTTTATCAAATGGTACCAGTCATAATAAGTCTGTAAATGCAGTGCCCATTGCCCTAGGACTTGCTCAAAATATGGCAACTTAGGACCTGATTCATTAGCAGCTTTATGAACCAAAGACAGGTCTGCAAGAGGGGTAGGTTTCTGTGGCTGTTTGGCTGAATTGGGGGCCCACATTAACTAGAAACACCATAGTGGGCATATGTGGCATCATAGATGGAATAGGCTGGGAGGTACACAGAGCAGCTGGCTCGACAGGCAGACATCCAGGCAAATTACTCTGTGGATGCTACAGTGGGGGGGGGGTAGCTGTTCAAGTCATGGGGAGAAAAAAGAGAGTGGCTGCTGGTATAGGCTTGGGTGCTGCTGCAATCATTTCCTCTCTTTCCATCCCTTTCCTTTCCTTTACACCTATTCTTATTTGTCTCTTTGTCAGTTGAGGCACAGGAAATATCAGTCATGGATGGAATGAAGGCGATAGATAAGCTTGGTGTTGCATTGTTCTTGGCAGTGGTTATTGTAGGCCTTATTGACCTCCTCAGTAGAGGACTTTAGGTCAGTGATTATAGCCAACAAAATGGGCATAAAAAACAATTGGAGGGTTATTCCTGAAACCACTTCCCTTTTTCAGGCCAGGAACAAAATGCTCATCCAAAGACCAGGTTGCCACATGTTCTCTGGAGGAGCAGCAAGCACTCTTTACTGCTGAGCCATCTCTCCAGGCATCACAACCCACAAGCACATGCATGTACTCATGAACACACACCCCCACACCCACACCCCACACACACACTAAAAGCAGTCAGACTGTAGCTCCATTTCCTGAAGTACCAGCCCTTATATGGAAACACCAGGAGAACCTGAAGGAAAGTATGTGCCACCCTACTATACAAACAGACTCACAAACAAGACAAACAAAAAGAAGAAAGTGGGGATCCCAGCATTTACCTGCTGAAGGGACTAAAATCACACAACACAAAGGAGCCTACTCACTGAAAAACACTGCTCAACAGGGCTTCTAAACCAGCACAGTGCATGAGTAAAGGGAGACAAACAGTTTCTGTTCCAGGACCAAATGTCACAGGTTTTGACACCAGATGTAGCAGGGGTCCTGTGTTGTTGTTCCCTTTGAGGGAGGGGGCCAAGTAGGCATGGTGTCAAGCCACACAGACTCCAGGAGAATGTTGAAACAACAAGCTCAGTTTATTCAGGAAGAGGCAAGCCTTATATACCCTCCACCCAACCCTGGGGGAAGGTCTGATAAATATGTATCTGCTGGTGTGACATGGCTGCTTCTCATTGATCCAGGTCATCTCTAGATCATGTTTCAGCTGCTGTTGCTAAGGCCCTTAGGCAGACCCAGATTGGCTCTCAGAATGTACCTTTTTTACTGGTTTGGACTGGCTGGCCCTCAAGCCTGTTAGGGATGAGTCATCCCACAAAATGCATCAAATATATCACAATAAATACTTAATATAAAAATAAATAAAACAATAAAAACAAGCATACAAGAACAGTAAGGCATATGGGGAAATATTAGTAACACTATAATCTCTTGATGAAAATAGAAACCTCCTACTCTAGGAGATTCCTAAAACATATACATATATAAAAAGCATTTAAATGGAGTTACCCTATACTGAACATCAGTGCTGAAAGTATTTTGAAGACAGGACATAGTTGTTGCACACATGAAATAAATGAAACTGTGATTGTATACATACCATCTATATAAGATCAAGCCAGTCCATCTCCCAGGATGGATGAAGGAGATGATCATGAAATTCCATTCTTAACTGNGGAGCTATTGGCAACAGATAGATACTGTAGGAGGAAGAGTTAGTTATATTTAAGGATGTGACCTCTGAAAGGCTAAGCATGCCCCAGAAGATGATCATACACACATATACAAATTTACAACATTAAGTGTGCTCATTGGTTCATAAACAGAGCACACGAAGGTGGGAGAACATGTGGTAGGTGGGCTAAAGGAGAAATTATAGGGATGAATATGATCAAAACACATATGTATGCATAAAATAGTACAAAATCCAGTTTACACTTCAACAAAAAAATAATGAAATAACTCAGAAAAAATATTCAAATTGTGTAACAGATTAAAATACTGATTTGCTCTAAATCATTTTGTCATTTCCCTTTTCATACATAAAATATGTTCTTTGAAAAATTTACACTCATGCGTAATGCTCATATTCTAATCCTTTCCCTTCTGTCTCCCAATTCTTATCCCTACTGTGGGTGGGATCTTGGCTCATCCTCACATTTTACATATTTCTCCCTCTGAACTTCTGACTATTTCTCTCTTTCTGGCTAATGTTTAAGATATTATTATTTTCATTTCCTTTTCATCCTTTGACTTTAGTAAATGTACCACTTATAAAAAATAAATACACAAAACCACCTAAATAATTAAGCAAAATTGAAAATAAAACTTGAGTGCTTGGGGCCAGCCTCAGCAGTTTTGATGGGTTTTTGAAAGACAAGGGATATCTGTAAGGTGGANAGAAAAAACNCTCAGACACAGAGATTTATGCAAGCTGACNAGTCTTGTCAGATCTGGAGAAGTNCGTCTTCTTTGTCTCTTACTCCTTTCTCTTTTNNCCTTTCTTNTTTTTCCTTTTCTTTCATTCTCTTCTTCTCTTATTCTCCAGATCTGACTCAACCCCAGTCTTTTATTGTAATATTACATGGAAATAGGGAATGAGATAATTNAACAGGTGATTGGGTTTTTCACCATAGTTTCAAAAGTTCTATTTGAAANTCAACAAAGTGTAGCCTGTGCCCCTTGATTGTACACAGAAGTTTCCAGGCAGATAACCAAAACAGAAAGCCAAAAGCTTTGATTGCACATAGAAATGTCCATGCAAGTAACTAAAACAAAAAGCCAAAGTGTAACACTTATTCTTCACAGGTTAATAATTATCAGAAAATCTGAGGTTCTCACCCCAGAGGCCATCTACTTGCAGTTTCTCAGAAAGCACAGAAACACAANCTAGCTTCCCCTAGCAGCATTCTTATTCTTAACTAGTCTGCAATTTCTTTAATGCTTCTTCTGCAAATTTAAGACAGAGTCTATCTCTTGTAATCTTAAGACACTGTATTTGTTCTGTTAAGTCNTGTATCTTTTCAGCTTTAGAAAGACATCCCCATGGAATTGAAGGTCGGTGTGTTAACCATTATCTAAACGTCATCTCTGCAACTCTCATTGCTTTTCTCTAGCCTTTAACAGCTGAGCCATCTGTCCAGCCCTTAGGATTCTAAAAAAAATCTCTTCTTTCTCAGGTTCTACTTTAAAATAAACTGGCAAAGCTTTGGGGTCATCTGAAGTTAAGTTTTGTATAAGTACTAAATTCAACACTGCCCATGTGCACACTGCATCCTACACACTTTAATTCTGCATTCTACATTTTATACAATTATTCTATGTTTCAAGAGGCTGCTCATCAATTAGGTTTCTTCCCAAGACTTATTTAACAGCCCTAATGCCAGCAAGGGTCTCAATTTCTGTATAATTTCTTGACATATAAGCTTTATCAATGTCTAATTTCAAAGAAACCACCACAGGAGAAGGAACAAGAAACATAAAGAACGGATAGAGAAAGAAGTTTACAAGAACAAGTAACAGATGAATGGATGAGAATATTACATGCATGTGCCATGAAGTTTGTCCTCGGGACAGAATGTGGGTCTCTCCCAGGTCCTTCTTCAGGAAACTCTGCANNAAGTCCAGAGGGGCATGCCAAGAGGGATCTTTGTCTTCACTCTTGGGTTCCTCCTTCCTGGACTCCTGGGGCAACAAGTCGGGCATGTTGTTTGTTGTCTCCAGCACTTGAGAGATGAGATGATGGCTCAATTATAAAATACATTTTACAAAGTGTGAGGCCCTAGAAATCACTCAGAAGCCAGAAATGAAAGTCAATGCCTATAAGTAATTCAAGTTTTGGGGAGATGGAGGCATCAAAGTGGTAGAACTCAGTTGCCAGTCAGTATAGCTTCATTGATGAATCGCGTTAAAAATTTTGTAGAGGAAGAACATGAAGACATTAAAACCTATGTTACTTAACTTCTCTGGGTCTGTGAATTGCAACATGTTTTGCCTTTGCTTAATGACTAATATCCACTTATGAATGAGTATGTAACATATTTTTCTGAGTTTGCGTTGCTTTTCTCAAGATGATTTTTTTTCAAGTTCCATTTATTTGCCTTCAAATTACCTAATGTCATTGTTTTTAACAGCTGAGTAATACTCCATTTTGTAAATGTACTACATTTTCTTTACCCGTTCTTCAGTTGAGGGACATCTAGGTTGTTTCCATATTCTGGCTACTACAAATAAACCTGCTATTCCAGATTCTGGCTACTACAAATAAACCTGCTATNATTCTGGCTACTACAAATAAACCTGCTATTCCAGATTCTGGCTACTACAAATAAACCTGCTATGAACATTGTTGTGAAAGTGTTCCTGTGGTATGGTGGAGCATCATTTAGGTATATACCCAAGAGAGATATAGCTGGATCTTGAGGTAGATTGATTCCCAGTCTTCTGAGAAACTACCATATTGATTTCCAAAATGGCTATACAAGTTTGCACTCCCACCNGCAATGGAGGAGTGTTCCCCTTGCTCCATGTCCTCTCCAGCATGAGCTGTAACTTGTGTTTTTGTTCTTAGCCATCCTGACAGGAATAAGATGGAATTTCAGTGTCATTTTGATTTGTGTTACCTTGATGACTAAAGATGCTGAACATTTATTTAAGTGATTCTTGACCATTTGAGATTCCTTTGCTGAGAATTCTGTGTTTATAGCTGTACCTAATTTTTTAATTGGGTTGTTTGGAATTTTGTTGTCTAGTTTCTTGAGTTCTTTATATATGTTAAAAATCAGTTCTATGTCAGAAGTGGAATTGGTGAAGATCTTTCCCCATTCTGTGGGCTGCCATTTTGTCCTTTTGACAGAGTCCTTTGCCTTGCAGAAGCTTTTCAGTTTCATGAAGCTAAGTAACAAAGAGGGCTCAAGCATGGGTGGGGGGGATGCAAGAATCTCACTGTGAAGGGGAAATAGAATGGATGTTGCCAGTGTGTGTTTTGGGGGGAGCTGGAAGAGGGAATGAGGATGGGAACAGGAAGGATTAGGTAGGAGGAAGGTGGAGGGAAAGAATACTGAGAGGGACAACTGGAATCTGGGCTATCTCTGGGAAGAACTAGAAACCTAGTGTAATGAAAATGCTCAGGAATCTATGAGAGTGACCCTAGCTAAGAATCCTAGCAATGGGTGGTAAGGAGCCTGAAGTGAATATTTTGTGTAACCAGGTAAGACTTCCAGTGGAGAAATTGGGACAACCTATAAACCCTTTGGCCTATAATTTGTCCTTCCTACAAGATGTGCTAGGTTAAAGATGGCACAGAAACTGTGAGAGTGACCAACTAATGATGGTCCCAGCTGGATACCTATATCCTGAGAAGGAGCTTACCCCTGAGGGCCAAGACCCAGAAGTGGGATATCCCAGAGACTTAGGATAGAACAAAGCAGGACTGGCAGAAAAACAAAGTCAATGAAATGATTAATAATGCTATTTACTATTCTCATAGATTGATGCCTGTCCCAACTGTCATCAGAGAGGCTTTACCCAGATACTGATTGNAACAGATGCAGAGACCCAGAGGCAAACATTAGGCAGAACTCCAATAATCCCATGAAAGAAGGGGAGAAAGGATTATAGGAATCAGAGGGGTCAAGAATAACACACACACACACACATGCACACACACACACACAAATACACACACACAGACACACACACAGACACAGACACACACACAAATACACAGAAACAACTAACCTGGTCTATCGGGGTCTCAGAGAGACTGAACCTACAACCAGAGAGCCTGTTTGAAACTGACATAGGCTCTCTGCATATATGTTACAGTTGTGTAATGTGATCTTGTGTAACCCCTGGCTGTGATACCAGGCCCTGTCTCTGACTCTGACAATTGCTTTGAGGACTCCTTTATCCTACCAGCTTGCCTCATCCATCCTTAATAGAAGAGGAAGAACCTAGACTGTAACTTTATATACCCTGGCTGGCAGATATTCATGGGACACCAATCTGTATCTGAAGAGCAACAATGGAGGAGGAATGGATGTGGAGGGAGATGAGGAGGAAAGGGTAAAGAGGAAGGAGGGGAAACTTTGGTTGGGATATAAATACAAACAAAAACAAACAAATAACAACTAAACAAACAAATTACATTGATCTCTGGCTTTTATAGGTCACTTATTTGCATATTACATTACACAGATGTGTTCTTCCATAATAAACATGCATTCATGTCAACTAACAGATAAGATGAAAGGTGAAATTTTTCTTCAGTGTCTAGATTCTACATTTTCAGTATTTAAATTATTATTCAAAGTAGAAATGAATATTTTGATTTCAACCTGACAACCCAACAAGCTGGTCTGGGAAGATTACTGCAAGTTACAGGCTAATCTGTAAAAGGTGAGCCATTTCTAAAAAAATGACAAAAGAGTTATGGATTCTCCATATGAAGCTTCTTAAAGGAGTGAAAACTTTAAGCATTAAGATCAAAATCAGGATCAAGATAATGTAATCCACTCTTTACACTTTGATTCAATACAGTGCTTGATATTTTAGCTAAAGCAATGAGGCAAGGCAAATAATTGTGTATGTAGAGTGACAGATAGTGTTGATTGTCAATTTAATAGGATCTGGGCTCACTTAGGAGACAAGCTTCTAGAAACTCATGTGAGGAATTTTATTGATAAGATCAGGCTCAAGAAGGACAGTGAACACTTTTCTTGATTTATTTCATTGATAAGGCTGTGCTAAAATAAACCCTTTCTTAAATAAGAAATATTGTTTTCAGAAATTCTGTTGCAGCAATGAAACATGTAACAGAAAAAATTGATGCAAGAAGTGGGGCTATTGTTCTGATAAAAATAAACAATGTGCATTTGGACATCTCAAATGGAATTGTGGCTTCAACATGGAACAGTTTGGTATATTTACCTAGAAAATCCTTAGCATGTTGGAGGCAGTGTTTAGTGAAACACTCTTGTGTAATTTTAGACAACAGGGGTACAGAAAGGAATGCGGATAGTGATAGACTGGCTTCCATAGTCATATAAGAATGCAGTCAAAAACTGTATTGGTGTCCATTTGTGTGACACATTGTTCAAGAATCTGACTTTCTTGTGCCTATGTCCTGAGAACTTGAGTGAAGTTGAAATTTAAGATGATGGCTTAGTTTATTCAGCAGAGGAAATTTCACTACAAGGGAACATTGCGTCCTTGCTATGGTTACATTTTACTGCATCTGTCCATTTCTTAAGTATTTTAAAAAAGAAAACTATGGGCAGAAAGATTATTTACAAATATCCAGATTGTCAAGGACATTGGAGAGAATTTGAGCAAATTAAATTTGGTTGACAAGGTGTGTGCAGAAAAAAAAAATGTCTTTCTTCCAAAGAAAAACTCAGCTCTGCACTACTATAATAGAAAACAAGTCCTGAGGGTAAAATCTCATCCATCAAATGATCTGCCTTATGAAATATGAATCTATCTGATAGAAGAGAACATGGACTGAGAATGNAGCTAAAGGAATTACTTTTCTAAGAAATAACTGCCTAGAAACATGTTTTCACTGGAGTAACACACAGAAGATCTCAAGTAGTAGAAAACTTTGAAAGTGTTGACAATATGGAGAAACATTACTAAAGCTTAAATCTCACATCAAACCCCACACACTAGTA
>LZPO01088344.1:0-28150 GCA_001675575.1 Neotoma lepida | reverse complement strand
ATATATTTGCACCTGGTAGTACATCAGCATCTATGAATCAAAACTAACAGATTTGGATGGAGAAACAAATGCTGTTGAAAAGTAGTGTTTGGAGTCTTCATTTTCAACAATGGATAGGAAAACAAGATATAATGCTGAAACAAGGGTGACCAACTTGATACAAGAAAGCTGCAGAAAACTCAGCTATGCAGCACAAGTACGTTATTACATGTCTATGATGTTATATACAAGTGGACTTTAAATGACAAGAGTATTCATTGTGATTATAACAAGATGAGGATAGGAATAAGAGTCAGAAATAAAACTGTTATATCCACAAATCTGTGGAAATTAAAAAATTCATTATTGAGTAACCAATTAGCCAAAGAAGAATTTCAAAGGAAAATTAAAGATTAATTAAAATGAAAACACAACATACTAAAACCTCTACAGAGGTAGTGAAAGCAGTGTTAAAGGCAATTTATAGTTATAAATGCTTATATTATGAAATAAGTATCTCTTAAATCAACAACCTACCTATATGCAGGATATATATGTGTATATATATATGAACTGCAAATATTAGAGCAATGGAATATAAAGTCAATGGAAGAAAGATTGATTAACTTGGTGCTATAATACAATACATAAAATACATAAATAAAACCAATAAAGAAAATTAATAGGGGCTTAAGAGAGTGGTTAAGAGCCCTGGAGTCCTCCCAGAGGACCCAGGTTCAGTTCTCATCATCCACCTGGAAGATCACAACTGTCTGTAGTTACATTTCCAGGGCATCTGACACTCTCATACAGACATACAGGCAAAACACCAACGTATATAAAATACAAATATATAATTATTTTTAAAAAGAAAATTAATAGAACCAAAATGCAATTCTTTGGACAGATAGACAAAATAAGCAAACTTTTAACAATTTAAATGAAACAGTCCAACTTACTAACATAAAAAATGAAAAAAAATGCTGAAATAAAATTATCATGGGAGTATTATCAATAATTATATGATGGCATATTTGATAACCTAAGTAAAATTAATTCTTAAACACAGAAAAACTAAGACTAAGATAAGCCATAAGGAGAAAGTCTTAATTGATGTACAACTAACAAGGGAATTAGGTCAGTAAAATTATTCCCCCAACAAAGAATAGCTTTGAGTCTGACAGTTTTGCTGGTAAATTTTATGAAATTTATTTTTTAAAGCAGTTAAGTAATTCTCAACCTGAAACAGTAAAAATTAAAAATTTGGATTAATTCCAAATATCCAGTGAGACCAAGACCCATGAGATATCAAATTCACAACAAAAGACACTACAAGAAAAGCGTGTTATGAACCTTGATGGAAAAACCATTATGAAATTATAAGCAAAACTAAGTCAGCTGAATACTATTAGGTTATATGCCAAGGATCTGTTGGAATTTTTCCTCAAATGTAAATATGGTTTAACAAGGAAGTTAACATATGAACTACATCACATTAGCAGATAATGTAGCAGGAGAGAACACAAGGTCATGGTCACATTCATTGATGCAGAAGAATCATTAAACAAAGTTTGCCACAAATTCATACAAAAAATAGTAATCAATAAACTAGAAATAAAATAGGAATAATGTATGCAAAGCCCATGGCCAGTAGAGGTCTGAATGATAAAAGGCTGCAATCTTCTAGAGAAAGGCCTAAGTGAAGTAGGTCAGTTTGTAGCTTCTTTTTGAAGTCATACTAGGAGTTCTAGCAAAAGCTATTAGACAAGAAAATAAAATGAAATAAAAATCCAAATTAGGAAGGAAGAAATATATGCTTGTAAATTCTATAAACTTACACATAGGAAACCTTAAGTCTTTTGTGGAAAAAGTTTAAAACTAAGCAGTTAAAGAAATTAGTTATATACACAGTCAAAACTAAAACAATAAAGATAAGTTGAATTTCTATACACAATGAACATTTTGAAAATAATTATTTATAGTAAAATCAGAGCTTAAAAATTTTCCTTATACTTAACTCAACTCTGATGTTAAATGAGTAGTAAACAAAATGTTTCTAGTCTATATGAAAAAACATATAATAGAAAATTGCTCTGTGTCTATAGATCACAATAAAGATATTGTTATAATGCCACTTACATGTATGTTATAACACTTAATGAAAAAAAAAATAGGCCAGCAGGGGTATATGGCAGGTTTGAAAGGAGGAAAAGAAAGGGATATATAATATAATTATATGATGTTCTCAAAAAGGNAAAGAAAAAAGGAAATAAAACATTAAATCAAAGGCAAATATAGTATGTGTATATAATATATAATGTGATATATATCAATAATATTCTTACTTTTTAAAAAGTTATGGATTTATGAGAGGACTATGAGGAGAAGCTGGGAGGCACTGGACAGGGAGGACATGGGAGGTGTAGGAAGCAGGAAAGGAAAGGGAGGAATGATGTAATTATATTTTAACTCATTTTTAAATTAATGTTTTAATCTGAAAAGGAAAATTAATTATTTTTGAAAAAGAAAATTCACTGTAGTCATAGGGGTTTATCTTTTTTCAATAACTGAAGCCATCATGAGGTCTTTTGTTGAAATGCAGATGAGAAGAAATGACATTTTAGTCATGTCACACTTGTGGTTCCTGCTAAATAGTCCATTGAAAATCACTAAATATTTTCTGATTCAAAGCTCTGGGGAGAGGCAGTGCAAATGTGAGAATTACCAGACGAAAGTGAGGAGGTGTGACTGGAAGGAGCTAAATACCCACGTAAATAAAGTGTTCTGAAAATTAACCAGAGGAGGTTTGGGGAAAAGAGGTGTTCAAGCTTATTAATTGCTGCTGCTGAGAATAAAATACAGAAACCCTGAAACACTGGGCTTGGCAGGATGAAGGTTGCTGTTGGCATCAATGAGAAGTGCGGTTTCCAAGGCCAGGAGGAGAGTATGAAGCAAAAGCAAGAGCAGTTCAGCTTAAGCCATACATTACATGGTCTCAACATGCCTAATAAGAAAGGAAGTCCCTGTGTCCTTCCTCTCCTACAGCCGTAGCTCCATGTTACCAAAGCCAAGTGGCAGTCCTGGTAGGAATTCTGCATTCCTGTCGCCTTGTGTACACTGTTGGAGGATGTACTGTCCAAACACAATTTGAGTTAAATGGAGCAGATTTTCAGTGTCTTATCCACATTTTTTCTTTCACTATTTATACCTTCTTTCTTCTTCATTTCTCCACCATCTCCCTGCTTTTCTATTTAATTTTCTTCTTGTTTGTTCTTTAAAGGCCAATTAGACCATAACTGCCCAGGTCCAATGCATTCTTACTGAAATTTTGTTTAGTCTCTTAATTACTAAAATTGAATATGTAAGCTTCAGCAAATACATATATATATATAATTTTCTTTTTTTATTTATTCAATGATTGCTTATTTAATTTTTTAATTATTTATCTATGGGCATGAAAAAAAAACACTGTGACATGGAAGGGGAAGTCAGATAACAATTTTCAGTCAATTTTCTCCTTCTAAAGTGTGGGTCCTAGGGTTAAAATCTAGTTCTCAACCTCACTAGAAAGTTCATTTTCCACTAAGCCTGTTCTTCTCCTTTCTCTTTTCTCTTCGCTCTACCACTTTTTGTATTACATATTCTGATGTTGCTAGATGTATATAGATTTGGATTTGCTATTTATTCTTACAGACCTAGTACATTAATCAACTAAGAAAGCCTCCATTCATTTCAGATAACTTTCTTTTCACAAGTTAATGTAGCTGCCTCCAATTGTTAAGATCAGTCAATATTAATGATATTGAAATAATATTCTTTTATCTTAAAATTATTCTTTGGATTTAGATTCCTAGGACAACAAATGGTCAAGCTTTTATAATGTCTAAACACATTCGTTTTAATTTTTCTTTAAACATCATTTTAAATATTATTGTGTTCATAGAGACAGAGTCTGCCATGCATGCCAGGCTAGCTTTGATCTCACTATTGCCCAAAGCTTGCTTCTGCTGCTCCCTCCCAAGTGTTACAGTTACATTTGTGGCTACCATGACCAGATTAGTGGGTTTGTGTTAAAAGTCTAAGCTGTTTAGGCTATTTTTCTCTTACTCCTATTTAATCAGTGTATTTAGANCATTTATACTTAAAGATGTTATTGACAAAGTTGAATTCATATTACTTTTATAGCTGTTTTTCAGACATGCCGGGATTTGTTTTCGGCTTCTGTCCCTGTTTGAACTGAATTGATGCATCTTCATTTATTTCTTCTTTTGCCAGAGTAAGTTATTGTGTTTGCTGTGCAGCTACAGCATCATTGAAAACTTTACTAGGGACATATGTGTAGTTAAGACAATGGTGTTTTATCACAAATTAAAATGAAAAAAAATATTTCAGGATTGTTAAAAAAAAAAAAAACTAGCAGAAGTGAAAGCAGCTAGAAGTGGAATTGACCAATGAGCTACAAACCCAACTTAAACAGTAGTTTTTCACAGTGTGGTGGTGGTTCACGCCTTTAATTCCAGCACTTGGGAAGTGGAGGCAAAAGGATCGCTATGAGTTTGAGGTCAGCCTGGTCTACAGAGCAGTTCCAGGACAGTCAGGGTTGTTACACAGAGAAACACTGTCTCAAACACACACACAAAAAAAAAGCAACAAAAAAAAGAAAGAAAGAAAGAAACAAACAAAAAAAATAGTGACTTTCATTTGGCACAAGTTTTTGCTAACTTGCTTAGGTTGGCTTTGAACACATTCTTGTTGCAAGGCAAAGGCCTCTTCAAGCAGTTGAGATTAAAGATCTGTACTAGTCTCACAATTTAAATATACTACTTCTTATTTTACTTATTTTAAATGATTTTTTATATATTTATGTATGTACACAGACACGCAAGCAGTAGAGTCAGAGGCCAGCTGGTTCGTCTTTTCTTTCCTGTTGAATTGGGTGTCTCTTTTGCTTCTGCCATTTGACTCCAGATAGCTAGCCAATAAAATTTTGGGAATTCTCCTGTGTCTACCACCCACCTAGCCTACGACTGCTAATAATACAGATGTATAATATATACCACATAAGGTTATTTTTCATGTGTATAGTATATTTTATATTATTTTTTCTTTTTAATTATTTTTATTTAAAAATATGTATTTCCCCTCCTTCTATTTCTCCCTCTAGCCCCGCTTAGTCCCCGTCCCTAGAATCCATCCCATTTGCCTCCCACTCTCAAATTGACAGCCTGGTCAGAATACTAGGAAATCTGCTGAAAAACAGTTTTTCCTAGAAATAACTGTATAAACACATGAGAGTTTTTGTGTGAATTCCTTGATCAAATCCATGTCATCAAGTTTGTTGGTAAGCACTTTTATCCACTGAGACATTTCTCTAAGCTTATCTGCCCACATTTTTTTTCCTTTTCTATTTTCTTTCTCTTCCTTTCTCTTCTCTTATCCTCTACATTCTCTTTCTTTTTAAATTTTTCTAATATTTTGAGAATTTCACATATAAACACAGTATGTTATGATCAAATCTACGCCCATTTCTCTCCCTTTCTCTGTTCTAATTTTCCCTTCAAACTTGATATGCTCCTTCGTTGTAAACCTACTGAGTCTGCTTATTACTTCCTTTAAGTGCATGGGTGTAGGACCATGTATTGGCAGCCATTCAGGTGCCTTATGCTTGAAGAGAAATGACTCTCTCTCCTCCACTTACTGACTGTTCTTTAGAGCTCCTCAGGTCTGCGTGGAACTTCATTATCTCCTCTCATGCTGGGATTCTGAGAGGCTTTATCTTGGACTGGTCTCATGTATGAATTCACATAAGTAATCATAGCTAACAGGGTTCACAGCTACTTTATTCTTATATAGATTACATTCCTAAGGCCTTTGACCCTATACATTATTTCAAAATTTCTATTTTTCTCTTCTAGGTTTTTTTTTTGGTTTCTTTGCTTTTTCTCTTTCTTTTTTTTTACTTTTCTTTCTTTATTTTTTTGGGGGAGGGGAACAGACTCATGGACCTGAGAATGTACTGAAACTCACTACACAGTTGATGACAACCTTAAGTTGCTGATCCTCCTGTTCCCACCACCACCCCCAAATACGAACATTATAGATGTGCATATGGTACAACATCTGGTTTATGCCAGCTAGAAATAACACCCAGATTCTTGCTTCTTAGGCTCTTTGTCCCTGGTTTCTGCAGGAAGAGTACTCTATTCATCTATTATCTATCTAACTTCTAATGCTAATGCTGCATTTTTGTTATTTATTTTCATAAGGTTCATTTCAGTTTCTTTGGATACATGGTTATTTAGGTGCCATTATTCTTAGCCATCGCTACTGTGCATATGCTTTTCCCTACTACTCCATTTTTCTTCTCCTCATTTTAATTCCACATGAGTTGCATCCTCTGAAATTACTCCAATGGAGTTTAGATTTTTCCATTCAGCTTCTTTGCTTTATCCATTGGTTTCTATTATATTTCAAATTTAGTACTTTGTCTTGACTTATTTTTCACCAATCTCCTTTCCTATGCTACATCCAGTCTACACATAGTTACAAAAGAAGCATTTTTCATTCCTGCTGTAGGGATTTTGACTTCTAGCATTTCATTGCTCTGATTCTGTACTATTTAGACCCTTCCTTTTATTTCCCATCTGTTTTTGCTTATTGTCTATCTTTTGCATTAGAGCCCTTAACACATTAATCAGAATTATTATAAGTTTCATGTCCTAAATTCCCAACATGTGTGTCATATCTGTGTCTGGTTATGGGGCATTCTTCCCTTACTGTATTTTGCTTTTTCCTTTATTTAGGTAAGACTTTTAATTTTCTTTTTAAATCAGGACTTGAGGTATTATAAAGTGAGGGAAATCCTCTTGTGGTGTGAGAAATCATATTTACCTGACCAAGTTTTGGTTGGAGATCATGTCTACTGTCATTGTACTAAAGCCCTTCAGTTAGGGATCTTACTAGACCTTGACAACAATATATAAATTTATTCCTTATATCGAATCAAAGATATGTGTGCAATATAAGGAGGAAATTCAGATGTAAAAGAATTGATGCCAGGATACCCCATGGAAGTTGCACAATCAGAAGTGTCTGTGTCTGCATTTATAAGAGTTAATTAACAAACTAGAGGGAAAATTATATTTTATAGTATTAGTCATCTTAGCTGTTCCTCATATAAACTGTATGCATTTCTTTTACTTACATCAATCCTCCTTTACTAACAATGGAACCATGTTGAAGTTTCAGAGGTTAAGAAAATGGGAATGCTGTATAACTAAATTAAATCTCAAGGTTTGAGGATCATGCCCCTAGGTACCAACCTTCAGAAATGTTTTTCTCATAGTACAGGATTCTCAAGGTCCTTTGGAGATTTAGAAAGGGAAGTGATACTGGCATGGGAGCAGTAAACTGTAAGCCTGGGTAAGTCTCTGTTATAATGTTCTTGGAAAACAAGGAACTCATTCCAGAGGACTTTCTGCTCGTTTTTAACAGTGCTTATACTCTGATGGATCCAAAATAAGATCTTTCTTGGAAACATACTGTACTAATCTCTTCACTAACTATAGAAGACCCCCACCAATGTGTTGAAATTTCCAATAAATTGTAGCTCAATAAACTCAATAAGTTTTTTACTGAGTTATTTCATAGGAAACCCCATCAAAATTATTATTTTATTGTTATCAGTTAGTAACTCCACTGGTTTTTGGGCTCATAGACCTCTCTAAAAGGCAGTTTTCTGAGGTACTTCAGCTATCTAAAAGACTCAAGGAAATCCACCATTTTTCTTGTTTAACTTTGTCAAGATTGGGTGGTACAATTGACATCAGATCTCTTCTTTTGTCATATCTAAACTTAGAAGCCCTGGTTTATTATTTGAACATTGATTTCAAGGTATAAAAATGAAAAAAAACTATTTATTTGGGGATGGATACTCCTCAAAATTATTGCCATTGATTCCGTTATTCATGTATCTTCACTATTTCTGTATTTTTTCTTTGAAGATGGTTGATACTTTACTCACCATTTAAGACAATTTAAACATAACACTGGCAAAGAACATTTACATTTTTGCGTCTGTCTCTTAGAGCTCAATAGACCATACTGTAATTCTACAAGCATAAATATGCTTAATGTCAGACTATTTAAAATAGCAAAGAAACTCAGTTAGTAGTTATTAAGTACACAATGATGTCAAACTAAAAGCAGGTGATGGTACAGAGCTTCCCCAAGAGACATGTCCTGGAATTTCCCGTTTCTTTGTCTAGGTTACAGCATCCCTTTAACTGCAAATTCTAGGTCCTAATTGACTCTGTGCCTGTATTTATTTGTGATATCCATTCATTTGACTCATAAAGGCATAGCTGTTGCATAGTTTCTCAGGTATGTGCACATAAAATAAATCAAAACAAATACTTTCATTAACACAGCTGCTCTATAATACTTAGTTCAAGTAATTCTGGACTGACTTCCCATAGACTAGAAGTTTGAGGTGGAGGGTGAACAATGGTAAAATACAAAACTTTCATCCTTTTCCTCAAAAACCAAAACTCGGAGAACTGACATTTGCATTTTAGGAGAATGTTGGGAAGACACCTAAGACATGGTAAGTTGGATGCAAATCCCGAAGTCATCACTGTTCCCGTGATGCACAGGAGCTTCTCAGTTCTCAAAGGCAGTTTTAAAAGGCAAGGTTGTTCTATGACAATGAAAACATCAAGGCATTGCATTTCAAAGGAAAATTATTTTAAATCACCAAAAGGAAACAAAACAAGTAAGTATCTTTTTTATTCTCATTTAAGAAAGTATGAGTTTACCTTCATGAGTCATGAGTCAATTTCACTGAGTGTGTGTGTGTGTGTGTGTGTGTGTGTGTGTGTGTGTAGTTCTTTTCCTAGCTAGAATTTTTAATCCATTTTTTTTCAAGTCAGGATATCTGATTAGTGGACAAAGCAAAAGAGAATGACATTAAGTTTTGCCTGTCAATCATGGTTTGACATAATCACCATGCAGAAATTCAGGAAATAATATAACAGAGGAAAAAAACACAAAATAAAAATGAAATAGGCAGATGTGAAAAGTAAAGGAGACACAATCTCTAAATTGGCCTGGGGAAGCCCACAGGACCTCAAGTCTATGCAAGAACTATAGCCAACTAAGGAATGCTGGAGATTGAGATAGAGTCATCCCCAGGAAATAACACCAGTTGGTTTTTCAATATTAAATGATCATCCCTGAAGACATACAATCAACAACCATTATACAGACTGTGCAGGTTGTATCTAGAAATATATATGTGTACACATCTATGCATAACCACAATAAAAAAGAGCCCATGAATTTGAAAAAGAGCAAAGGCTGAAGTGATGAATTATAATCTCTAAAATAAGAGAAGAATACAGAGTAAGAGAGAAATTGAAACCAGATGTAAAGAACAAGCTGAAGCCAATGTAACTAAAGGGAGATTGGTGGCTAGATGGGTTTGCACTCAGGATGCCTACACAGGAACAGGATGAGATGCGGTGCAGTAGGCTAGACTTAGGAGAAAACAAACATGAATTTTCACTTTTCATCCATTAAATTAAAAAGTTGGATAAGTAAGACGCTTTCCTTTGGAAATTTCATAGGTGATTCCATGGTCAAGCGATCACACATCCAAGTTAAGTTACATTCCAGATGAATAGCATCATTCTGTGAGGCAGATGAATGCAGAACAAATGATGACACAAGGAAAGGGAAAGGCCATGAGTTTATCTATTTATTTTTATTTTTTATTAAAAAATTGTTTTCATTTTACATACCAATCACATATCCCCCTCTTCCCTCCTCCTGCCCCTCCAGCCTACCCCCCCAACCAACCCGCCATTCCCTTCTACAAGAAAGTAAGACCTCCCCTGGGGAGTCAGCAAAGCCTGGTACATTCAGTTGAGGGTTGAGGCAGATCTAAGTCCCTCCCCTGTCTCAAGGCTGTGCAAGGTATCCCACCATAGGTAGTGGGCTTCAAAAAGCCTGCTCATGCACCAGGGATGGATCCTGATTCTACGGCCAGTGGACCCCTTAAGCAGATCAAGCTACATAACTGTTTTGCTTATTCAGAGGGCCTAGTCCAGTCCCACGGAAGCTCCACAGCTGTTGGTCTAAATTTCATGAGTTCACACTACTTTGGTTTGCTTGTCTCTGTAGGTTTCCCCATCATGACTTGCCCATTGCTCATAGAATTGCTCTTCTCTCTCTTCGACTGAACTCCTGGAGCTCTGCCTGGTATTTGGCTGTGGATCTTTGCATCTGCTTCCATCAGTTACTGGAGAAAGGCCCTAACTGTCATCATAGAGGCTTTTTCTATTATTTTTATTGAAAATAGATTCTTCTCTCCCAGAGCTCACATGAATTGTATGTTTGGATGCTACTTCTTACTATAGAATCAGAAGAGAGGTCACAATGAAAAAGCAAACACCTATCTCTCAACACATTCTCTGCTTGTGTCTACCACAGGATTAGAAATACACTGGGTTTGGGGAAAAAACTTTAAATTTATAAATTTGTGTAGTCACTTTGAAGCTCTTTTGCATTTATAACCTAGATTATTATTTATTTATTTTAAATATGTATGTTTTTGTATGATACTTAGCCTAGGAATATGCAGTATTACTGGCAAAGTACCAAATTAATGATTTTGAGTGCTACTATAATAAATATTTCAGTATTAAAATAAAGTGAAACACTAATTACACCAACACAAATAATTTTTTTCCAATTTTCATATTGGATTATGACTAAAAACTTCTTAATTTTCATTTAAATAAACATGATAACCCATTTTAATGTTAATATTATATTTTCATCCACTTAAAAACATCTTTACTGATGAAAAAAACTTTTTAATATACAAATAAATGCTACTATTTTGTAAGATTTATTGATTCTGTTTTCATTATTCCAATCAGCTATGGTTGTTCTTGTATGTTTAGAATCTGCAATAAAGACATGTGGTACCCGGTGTTCTGTAGAGTTAGGAGGAGGATTCAGCTAGAGAGTGTTAATTTGCTTGGCATTGGGTTTCTTTTCTTTAGATTCTATGAGAAATGCCTGACCTAGGTTTTCCAAAGCAATAAAACTTTCCATTCTCGTTTTATGTAATTATGTCTAGTTTTTTCCCATGAAAGAACAGATTTGGAAGCATTTGAGAAAAATTAAAACCATCTATATGTATTGTAATTATCCTTCAGATGGAATCAGGACTCAAATTTGAAAAGGTAAAAATGGAATATATATATATGTATATGTATATATGTATATATATACATATATATATAAAATGTTTGGTAAGTTTTGATATGACCTAACTCTAACATAAGCATTATATATATAATAATTATAATATGTAATATAATTATAATGTATAATTATATTACATATTATAATTATTATATATATAATGCTTATGTTAGAGTTAGATCATATCAAAATTGAAATTTAATTACCTTTTATTTTCATTATCTACAGAGGAATTTGAGTCAGGTCTAGTTTTTCCTTGAGAAATATTAAATTTACAGTGTTGATATTCTTGATACATTAGACCCTTAAACTTAATTTAAAGACAGTCATTGAGTACCCTTCATAGTTTTTATATTTTCCTAAATGATTTTTTAGTTAATAAGGCATGAGAATGGATGTCACTAATTCACAAGTGCAGAGAATGATTAAGAAGCTATGAGACTGGTCAAATACTATTCACAGTCTTATGTGACTTCAATTAGAAAGAGAGAGAGACAGAGACAGAGACAGAGACAGAGACAGAGAGACAGAGAGAGACAAAGGAAGGGAGGGAGGGAAGAAAAAAGAAAGAAAGAAAGCTTGCCCAGCCCTTGGATACTTGTCCCAGTAGTCATACTGAAAATCCATTTTAAAAATAAGGACATATGTCCTCTTAAAAGATACTTGATTTGTCACAGAAACAAAATACAGAGTTTTCGTTTATAAACTATTTTATTCTAAGCAGACTAATCATATTCTAAAAGCATATAGATGCTTAGTAAGCCATTAAAACCACTTTCTCATAAAAACATAGCAGAGAGTATATGTGTTATTCCTACTTCTTATTAAAAACCTGTGACCTGGTGTCTAAAACAGTTGAAGAATCCCAAATTGCTACATTTTGCTTCAGCTTTTTAAAAAGTACCCTTAAATTGATCAAAATTAAAGCGATTAGTATCTGATGGTAGAAATAAACTATTCCCAATTATTTACAACATTGTAAATACTCTCTGCTCTCTATCCCACATAATTAAGTTGCAGACCTTTTGCACCAGGAACATATTTTAATGGTGAAGCATCTGTTATTGTTTTCAAATCTTCTAAGGCTGGACACATACATCATATTTATGTAAAAGCAATTATCTATTTTTAAGTGAGTAGATTTTTTTTGCCATATGCTTTCCCATCCAATTTTAAGCAGCATATGGACATTTTAATAGATTGTACTTCTTTAGTGGCTTGTTTGAAATCAACCACATAATTTCTCAGTAGAAGCTACCCCAGCAATTGTGGCCTGGTTTAGCAGGCAAGATGAAGGATAATATCAGATTCATTCCCAGTGTGTAAATGGTGAATTCAATGATTACTATTTTCTCATTAAGAATATGTTCAATTATGCTACAGATGGAACACCATTTGGCTTAATGAGGAATTAAAATGAATGGAATTAGATTTAAACTAAACTCTCATGAGCATTAATAGAGTGATTAAAGTGGGTGTGGGGAATCTTTTATTTATTTATTTATTTCTAGTTCTAATCAAGAAATTTCATTCTTTGGAAAAATTTAAGAAAAATTAAGTCTCAAGACGCTATTTTTAGTTTCTATTGTGTGAACCTTTGTGCTCTTTGACTAACAAAATTTGTGCAACCAAATTGAATATTTCTGTGTTAAAACTTTGGTCATTGTATAATATGCTAATTGAAAAATCACAAAGAATAAAACAGCTGTAATTATGTATTATATCGTTATTATTTGCTAGGCCAGATGTCAAATGCTTTCATTTATTACACATCAGAGATATTCGACTCACAGATCACAGTCAGCAGACTCACAGAGAGGAGCTCAGTCTCACACTAACTTCAGCAGAAGCAGATTCTCCCCAGGAGTCTGCTAACCAATGTGAGTGCAACTAACACTGATTTTAAACTTTAAAGAAAGNGCAGGAGAGAAACCTGACATGCCAGAGTTGGACGGCACAGAGAACTGGCTAAAAGTTGCGTCGTTTCAGTTGTTCTGGGGTAATCACTTGTCCAACACAGAACGGCAATATCCAGAAAATAATCATCATTTCCTGTAGGAGTTCTGACTATCCCACCATACTCTCTTCCTCCTTCTGCAAGCAGTCTGGACACTCTGGATGAACATACACACTGTGAGTTCCCTTTCTGTTGATCATGTTTTTAAAATCATTTATTTATTTACTGACAGGTGTTATTATTCACAGCCATTTCCTCTTGATTCCCGATCCTCTCATATGTTTTGTAGGCACACTATTTTTTCATATAATGTATTTTGATTATATTTCTCAATTCTCCCACTCCTCTCAAGTCATTCTCACCTCCCTATCAATTCAACTCCTCTCTCTCTCTTCCTCTTCTTCTCAAAAAGAAAAAAAAATCAAAACAAGCAAGTAAAACCTAATATTACAAAAACTGTTAAGACAAAACAAAATGTCTACAAAAATACAGGAAGCTCAAATTGTGTTGGCCATCTACTGCTAGACATGGGGCCTGCCCTGGGATGGGGTTGATACACCCTCTTAGATTCCATTTGAGGAAACTGACTTTCCCTTTCCCAGCTCACACTAGTCAGTACGGTGAAACTTCTAGTTAGGCACTAGATTGACTTCTTTATGTTCAATGATGCAAGTAAATGTTCACTTCAGAAATAGTCTTACTATCAGGCTGTGGAGAGCAACATTGACCATGTGTATCATCATAACTCATGAGCAGAGAACAGAATCTGAGTCCGTAACCTTGATCTCATGAATAAAATGACATAATTTATTTGTTCATTCACATGAAAAGTATTTGAAAAAAATTATAAAATATTAAGTAGTCAATAAATTTAGTGATCTACCCTACGAATTGCAGGTATATATAGAGTATATATATATGATTATTAATATATATACATACACATACATACATACACACACACATATATATATATATATATATATATACACATAACTTAGTAATTGCTTACCAAATAAATGAAATGTTTCTATGGAAATCAAATATAAAATGCTTTTCTCCAAAGCTGTAGAAATAAATTACAAAACTTGCTGTTAAAGATAAATTGATTGCTAATCCTTGACACCTTGCTACAATAAACATGTTGAGTAGTTAATGTATTCTGTCACATTCCCTCACTGTCTGTATATGGGTAAAGCAAATCCTTTGTTTAACAGATTAAAGCACTGTTTTCAAGACAGAATACATAGGGGGGTTAAGTATATCTACTTTAGAAAAATCATCAAGAAATAGAGAGTAGAAAAATGTGTTTTCTTAGTAAAATCCACTCAAATTCTCTAGTCTCAGGTCCTAAATTCAATTTTGATACACTTGTTGTTGGCTTTCCTTTTGGAAGATGCAGATAGTCTAATTCAGAGGAGAAAAGGACTGAAAAAGCTTCAAGCCTTTTTTGAACATAAAATTATTTCCACCAAAGAGTGGTTTTGTTAATATGGATTTGAAGTATCAAGACACACACATACTCTGTTTGCTTCACTGTGTTCCCATGCAGAGGATACATGTATATATTATAAAACCATAAATACTATTATTAATAATTTAGGACAGAGTTTTGCTGTGTTGCTCATGCTGGCTCTGAACACGTGATCCTCCAGACTTAGCTCCTTAAGTGCTGGCATTACAGGAAGGAAAAACCTGCCTGGATAATCGTGAACACAATTTTGAGCAGGTTATATAATTCTTTGTCTAGTATCCCACATGTATGCAGCTTGAGTCTATTTATAGTTTCCTCTTTTCCTCTCAGTGTGTGGATTGCACATTGCTGGTTCTATTCTTATCTCATTACTTTTTTTATAAAAAAAATGGTTATTTCTTGTAAATAGGGTGCTATCTTTTGAAAAATCACATAATCCTCATCACCAGGGTTTACTGTGCTGCTTTTGTCTTAAGTTACCTGGATGTACTAACCAAGTAACTTCTGCCAACAGGTACTATGTGCTGGAAATTTGTAGGAGACATCCACTTAGTGAATTAATTAACCATCCACTTCCCAATGTGTTTCAGGAAAATTTCTAAAACTAATTAATTAGAAAGTCATGCTACACATCTATGAAGTCANTGATAGTCCATGCAAACAATTTAAAGTTTATAAAAGGTTCTGAAGGCCATTCTGTCAATGCAGTCATTTCAAATAATCATGTTAAAATATTTATACTCAAGATTTCAAATGAGTAAATGCAATATGGTGAAGCTAGCATCCATGAGAGGATGGGTGGACAATTTACCTGTGCTGCAGTTTGGTGTTTGTGTCATGCTAACAAATGATTCTTAGTTTATCATAATCTATACGTTAGTGAGTAACAGGCATAGCATTTTGAGAAAATATGGTGGAGAATCACAAACACATAAATAAGTCCCCTGAGCTGATTTGAGAGCATTTAAAAATGCCAAGTGAAATAAGCATTTAAGACATACTTGATTTAACAGAATGGATCAGATGTTCGTGCTCTTCAATTTTCTTACTATTAACTAGTAAACATGATGAAAATTGTCAAACTCGTTTAAAATAGTTGTTGTAATTCAAAACTGCATCATGTATTCTTTGGAATTTATATCTGGTTAGGAACAATAAAAGGAAAACCAACAGTGCATTTCCATAGGAGCCCATCTGTGAACTTCAGTATGTTGAGAAATGCTAAGAGGAGCATGAAATGTAGATCGCAGGCTCCAGCTGCTGTTTACTTCTGGTGGGATGTGAATGGCTTTCGTTAAATTTTTGTGATGAACAGTAAGGTACACTATCTTTTCCTTTTTTGAACATTTATTTTCAGTTAGTTATTTTTGTGGGGGTGTGTGCATATCATAATGTATATGGAGATCACAGGACAAGTCAAGGAATTGGTTCTGGTCTCCTTCAGGGAAATTGAAATCTAGATCTGGGGTTAAGCAGCATGTGCCTTTATCCTTACTTGGTTCATTTGCTTGTTTTATCTGTGTTCTTCTACTAAATGTCATGTTCCAAAGCAGTCTATGAGTTTATAACATTCCATATCAAATACTATAAAATCCCATGAATAAAAGTAACATATTAGCAAACACATGTTGTTTATAGCCATTTTATGGGTGGTCTGGGCAAAGATTACAACTATGTCTTCCTGGGGGTTTAAACTTCAGCACCTGAGGCAACTCTGGTATAGGATGAATTATATTCTCTCCTATATATCTAGTACCATCCCATTCTTGGCATAATTGAAATGTTACTTAATTCATTTTTAATTAAATATACCTGTGTATAAAGGTGAGAGGTTGATGCCAAAAATTTCTATGTACCTCCAGATTTAACTATATTAAAATATACTATATTCTACTAATATTGGAATTTGGGGAAGAACTCCTTTCTATGAATATATATTCTAAAGCAATTTACATATAATCTTACCTATTAACCTTCTTTTACAAAGTCTTAACTATAGTTTGTAAATTAGTTTCTGTTATCTGGATATCACACTCTCAGCCTCAGTTACCCCTCTGCACTTTTAGGTAATGACATTTCCTCTGAGATTTCTAGTTTAGAAATCTTGCTTGTTTTTGTGTAAGATCAATTAAAATTTACTCATTTAATCCTACTTAATTTTGATGTTTGATGAACCTAAATATCATAATAATATTTATTTATAGCACATCATTTCCAAATAATTACTTAAAATAAGATTACTTTTCTCTAGCACTTTTTAAGATTAACTACTGTTCATTGAACAGCACATAGATTTAAGCTCTGGACTTAATATAATTTATGTTTATAGTAACACATTTTCCTGTCTGAGTGTTCGTGTGTGCATACATTTTCAAGTGTACATGGGTACACATACGTATATGTATGTGGTTTTTGTTTGTTTGATTGATTGGTTGTGTTTTTGTTTTTGGTGTGTGTGTGTGTGTGTGTGTGCACATGGAAAGCCTGAAGTTGGCTTTGGGTATTGTGGTGATATATTGTGTACCCGAATAAAATTTGCCTGAAGTTCAGAGAGATAAAGGAACAAGCCACAGCCACCTCTTACCTCTAGGACTCCTCAGCCTGAAAAAGCTTTAGTTCCTGTCTCCTCGTGCCTTTTATACCTTTTTCCACCCAGCCATATCACTTCCTTCTTAGTGCTGGGATTAATGGCATGTGTGCTTCCCAAAACTGAGATTAATGGTGTGAGATCTCAAGTGCTGACATTAAAGGTGTGTGCCANCACTGCCTGGCACTGTTTGTCTCCTAGACTGAGTCAATCTTATGTAGTCCAGGATGGCCTTTGAACTCATAGAGATCCAGACAGATCTCTGCCTCCCGTGTGCTAGGTTTAAAGGTGTGTGCCACCACTGCTTGGCCTCTATGTTTAATCTAGTAGCTGGTTTTATCCTCTGATCCTCAGGCAAGTTTATTAAGGTACACAATATATCACCACAGGGTGCCTTTATCTATTGGGCTCCATTTTAGTTATTGACAGGGTCCCCAAGGATTCCCTCCTNTTATAACCCCCAGTGCATTCCCCAGTTCTCCCTTCACAGAACCTATGACTATCTTCCTCCCTTTGGAGCTCCTTCTGTGCCCCAAAAGTTCCACTTTACTTTCCATGTACTTACTCTAGGTTACATTTCCCGTAGTGATTGGAGCTGATGTTCACAAGTAAGAGAAAATATGTGGTGTTTGTCTTTTGGGGTCCGAGTTACCTAACTCAGTATGATATTTTCTATTCCTATTCACTTACTTTAAACCTGAATAGCATTCAATAGTGGATGTGTACCACATTTCCATTATCAGTCATCAACTGAATGGCATTTAGGTCATTCCATTTCTTAGCTACTGTGAATAGAGGAGCAATGAACATACCTGTGCAAGTATCTCTAGAGTAGGTTACTGAGTCTTTTGGAGACTATCCAAGTAGTGATATAAATGGGTCTTCTAGTATATTAGTATTTAGCCTTTTGGAAAATTCTCCACATGGATTTCCAAAGTGTTTGCACTAGGGTGCCATCATAATAGTGAGTGAGGGTTCTCCTTTCCTACATATTTACAGGTATTTTTATGAATTTTCTGTAACTTAGACAAAATCTTAAAGTAGTTTTCATTTACTTTAATTATTCATGATGATGAACACTTTTAAGACATTTATTTTTTAATCATATTCATATCTTCTTTTGAGAACTCCCTATTCAGATACAAGGCCCATATTAAATTACATTTTGATTTGTTTTTACTTCTTTTTCCCTTTTTATTTTTTTGATTTTCTTGATTATTTTTTGGATTTTTATATTCTGAATATTAATCCCTTGCCACATGCATGGCTGACTCTGTGGTCATTCTTTTCAATTGTTTCATTGTTTCCTTTGCTATCCAGGAGAGGACTGGCTCTCATAGTATTGAAAGTGGCTAGGCAAGCATTCAGGGTAGAGGGCAAAGGGTAGAGGGTTTGGGTAGGGGCTATCAATAAGCCTACTCAGCTGCAAGACCAAGGATCATAACAATGCAAAGCATGACAAGACACAAAGATGGGTGCAATAATGCCATTTATATATTGGTGCAACCAACAGTTGTTTAATTGAATTTAAGGGGGCTTCTCACAGGAAAGAACGTATGACTGACACTGTGACCCAGGCCAACTACCCTGGGCTGGTGGTATCATGGGACTTAGATGAGAAGCTACTACTACCATTTACCTAAACCAACATAATTCTCAGGTGATTTCAAAGTAACTAACCTTAAATCCATCGATAAATGTAGCTGAAGCCCATCATCAAGGATTCTTTTTGTAGCAGACAGAGACCATCACAAAAATCCTTAACTAGTCAAAATTCAGAGAACAAGTGGTCTTAGGATACCCATACCTGAGCAATACATTTACAACATAACCTTTACCCTTTTTTTCAGGTTCCTATCTTTTTGTTGTTGTTAAGAAAAAAAAATTGTTCATTTTACATACCAAAGATCCCCCTTTTCCTTCCTCCCATCACTCCAGCCTCCCCCCTCCCAACCCAATCCCCATTTGCTCCTTTAAGAAGCTTAGACTACTAGCAATAGTGGAGAAGGTGCCTGAATTGGCTTACCCCAGTAATCAGATTGGTGAATACCCTAACTGTCATCATAGAGCCTTTCTCCAGTAACTGATGGAAGCAGATGCAGAGATACACAGCCAAACACCAAGCCAAGCTCCAGGAGTCCAGTCGAAGAGAGAGAAGAGGGATTCTATGAGAAAGGGGCATTAAGACCATGATGGGGAAACCTGCAGAGATAACCAAACCAAACTAGTTGGAACTCATGAAATTTAGACCAACACCTGTGGAGCCTGCATGGGACTGGACTAGACCCTCTGCATAGCGAGGAGGCAGTTGTGTAGCATGTTCTGCTAAAGGGGACCCTGGCAGTAGGATCAGAATCCATCCCTGGTGACTGAGCAGGCCTTTGGGGANCCAAGTCTATGGTGGGACACCTCCTGCAGCCTTGAGACAGGGGGAGAGGCTTGTACCTGCCTCTATGAAATGTACCTCAACATAACCTTTACTCTTAAGGCTCAGAAAGCATCACAGAAAAGGGGACAGAAAAATTTTAAGAGCCAAAGGACAATGTTATTTTTTTTTAGCCTTTGAATTTCACACACACAAACACATGCACACAGTGAAGCTTTTGTTGCTGTTTGTTTGCATTTTTTAAACTTAGCTTGTAAATTATTTTTAAAAATCAGGGTAGTTTACTGTGTAAAACAATGAGTTTGATTCTCATAGCTTTTACTTATGGGGGTGATTTATTTGTATACATTTTTGTAGTTGTACTTGTAGAAACGAAAATTATCTCTAGTGTCCTTTCCTTTCATTTGTCCCTCCTTTCCTTAATCTAGCACTTTCTTTTTAAAACTGTATGCATTCACATTTAGTTCTAAAGATATACCGGAATACTTGGTATTTCTAGGTAAAAAGTCCAAGTTCACTTCTAGTTTTGAAGTCCCACCAAAACCTACCAATTCCAGAGCTCAAAAAAACCAACCAATCTCTAGGCTTGCCTTGAAATTCAATCTCCATCCTGGAAAATACTGCAGTTGGAATTTTTCTTTGGGCCACCAAACAGCTCTCAAATAAAGACATATACTTATTATTAATTATGAACGCTTATCCTTAGCTTAGGCTTGTCCCACTAGCTCTTTTAAATTATATCTGTTTCTATTCATCTATGTTTTGCCTTGGGGCTTTTTACTTTTCTTTCATTCTGTGTGTCCTACTTTCCTTGCTTCCTCCTTGTCTGTCTCTCTGGCCCCTGGCATCTCCCTATCATCTCCTTTTTTATTCCCCTCTTTTGAGCCTAAATTTCTCCTCCTACTTACCTCCCTGACCGAAGTCCCACCTCTACCTCGCTATTGGTTGTTTATCTTTTTATTAGACCAAGCAGGGGCCTTAGGTAGGCAAGGTAAAACAGCAACACATCTCTACATAATTAAACAAATACAACACATCTTTACATAGTTAAACAAATGCAACACACCTTTACATGGTTAAGCAAATATTCTGCAACAAAACTCCTCCCACCCTTGTGCCTGTCTTCTTCTCAGTTCCCTGTTGCTTGTTAGCCAGGAAGAGGCAAGCATTCTCTTGTGTCTCTCACAATAAACCTCTTGTGGGGTTTGTTGTGCAGTATGACTTTGTGTTATTCCTCAGTTCCCAACTGTCAGAATACCTTTCTCTTCAGAGCTGTAACACTTCCATTGGGGAAACCTTCTACTTGAGAGTTTTAACACCTCTATTGGGGAAGACCTTCACCTCAGAGCTGTTACACTTACAGTATTTTATTATTGTTTTTTTCTGAGATGAGTGTATTTTTTCTTCTAGATCAGTTAAGATTGTGTAAGTATCAGGATGTCGTGCTCAGAAAGAGTAGGATGAGCCTACAGTAAAGACAACAGTGCTGCATGGATTTCACCTTGATAAATTTTGTCTCCATGGTAGAAGTATAATGATATTTTCACTGTTCTGTGCAGAAAGACTCTGATGGGGATTACAAAGCATGAAACTGCTGTGGGATGTCTTCCTGTATGCTGTGAATATATATTGTTCCCATTGGTTAATAAATAAGCTCCTTTGGCCTATGGCAAGGCAGCTTAGAAGCATGTGGGAAATCCAAGCAGAGTTACAAGAAAGAGACAGGCAAGAGAGGAGACTCCAGCCCTCCACCCAAGGAGCAAGAAGATGCTAGCACACTGGCAACTCGATGGCCACGTGGCAACATATAGATTAATAGAAATGGGTTGAGTTAAGATGTAAGATCTAGCTATCAAGATGCCTGAGCCATAGGCCATACAGATTGTAATTAATGTAAGCCTCTGAGTGACTATTTTATAAGCAGCTGTAAGAGCTAGGGTGGAGAGACTCATCTGGACCATGGGCTAATGAGAGGACTGAGAAACTTCCCCCTACGTGAAATAGCCCTTATTCCACACCTGTCAACCTTTCACTTCACAAACTCATTCACCATAGGGAGCGTCTAGGAATTTATGTATCACACATCCACCTATGTAGATTCTTCATGGTTCCTGTGGTAGGTCTCTGCTCTTTGGATCTCAAGATTGTTTGTATCGTTCATTTCTGAAGTTTAAGATATAAGCTTAAGATCAAAGGGTTAGAGATTTTCAGATTGTTGAGTTTTCTTTCAAAGATGGTAGTCACAGCTTCAAATATGTCCGACAACACAGGATGCTCAGAAAGCTCATTTAAAATATGGTGAAATTAAATTCAGATCCAGATTGTGGAATCTGGAGCTGATGAAGATAGATAGATAGATAGACAGATAGATAGATAGATAGATAGAGAAGCAAACTATCTAATGGACCTATTTTCTACTGTATAAACATTGCAAAGGTGGGGTTGGATTCCAATGCAGTGACTATAAAGACTTTACAACATTTTTTTTCCTGAAATAATAAATTTTGATAATGTTTGAAATTTTAATTATATCATTTCCCACTCCCTTTTCCTCCCTCCAAACCCTCCCATGTACATCCATTGTTCTTTCAAATTCATGCCTTCATTTTCCTTTTTTTCATATTCAACACACACATGCACACGCACACACGCACACACACATATTCTACTTAGTCTATATAATGTAGTTTGTATATACATTATTTCAAAGATGTTAGAAAACAAATTGAGGAACTGTCTTTGCTGGGGAAAATTATTTCTCCCATCCTCAGTATTCCCTATATGCCTGAAGTTCTTTGTCTCGTGTTGAGGTCCTAACTTCTGTACTTAGACCAATACGGAAGAGGGGGAAAAAGTTATGTGTCAGGGCACAGGAATTTTTCTCTGAGATTGTGTCTTTTAAAAATGTCTGAGATGTAACATCCATAAAGTCTCATCAACATTGCTGCCTAAACAAGAACTGAACAAGGATAACACCAATACACATGCCAACATAAAAAAGGAAAATCCCACATTATTTTCAGTTCACTAGCTGAACCTAGAAAAGATGGTGTAGCTGGATAAATCTTTCCTTCCTGCCAGTACACAAATAACCAGTCAGAGGCTTAATATTAATTACAAATTGTTTGGTCTATGGCTCAGACTTCTTGCTAGCTAGCTCTTTCATCTTAAATTAATCCATTTATATTAATCTATGTATTGCCACATGGTTATGGTGTTATCAGTCTTCTGGCATGTTACTCCTTGGTGGCGGGCTGGCATATGCCCTGACTCCACCTTTCTTCTCTCTGTATCTTTGCTTCGATTTCCCACCTGCTAATATCCTGTGTTGCCATAGACCAAAACTGTTTGTTTGTTTTTGTTTGTTTGTTGTTGTTGTTGTTGTTGTTGTTGTTATTGTTATTTGAGACAGAGTTTCTCTGTGTAGCTTTGGAGCCTGTCCTGGAACTCGCTCTGTAGACCAGGCTAGCCTTGAACTCACAGAGATCTGCCTGCCTCTGTCTCCCGAGTGCTGGGATTAAAAGCATGCACCACCACCACCTGGCCAGTTTCTTTATTAACCAACAGTAGCAACACATATTCACAGCATACAGAAGGACATCCCACAACAGGATGGGGGAAATTACAGTTCCCTATATTTTAAATGAAAATGCAAGAATAAAGCTACAAAGAATCATTGCCACCTATATAGAATTAGAGTCAAGGATCCCATATGACTATGTAATTGTATCTAGTCTGAGCAGGTAGAAGTTAAGAAGAAATTTAAGACAGAGATCTGTAAGTAGCATATTCTCACCTGAGAGAAAAACCAGGTTGACTGCTCCTAGTAGTAAATTCCTTCTTTCTTTCACTAGGCACTGTGGTGAAATGTAAAACCTGAGCTATCCATCCAGCCTTAATTTATCATTATTTTACCTTTGAAAGGCATCAAATCAAAACTATCTAGAAGTGGCTTCTTTGGATTTTCTTTTATGAATACCTTGTTTTCTTTATATTTCACCAGAAACCCACAATATTTTCTATAATACCAGGAAAAAGCATGAAAATCCACCACATGATATTTATTATCCCCTTACAAAGTCTCATTTCCTCAGGTTTTCTATTTTTTTTTTACTGTAAGTGCATTGATGATAATAAAAACAAGATGCCTCTATATCTACACTGTTTTACATAAAGATAATGAACACCTACCTATATGCATTTGGACTAACTTTTAGACTTTCTGTACTGTTGCTTAAGTTTGGTTTTCCATTTTATCCTTATGTTTCATGTGGATCTGCAACAATTCAGACTCATAAAAAACTGAAATGGAAAAGTCAATATGAAAGAGAAAGTAGAGACAGGTAATATAATATGTGTCTTAGATCAGTGAATAAGAGCTTTCAGAAAACGAACGATTTTCAAAACATTTCAGCACTAATTATGCTTTGTTTATTTGATAGCTTATAAGAACTCTCTTGGAAATTTGTGTCTAACCTAAGTACTGTTAAAAACATTTTCATTATAAAATGATTTTTGAGGAGACATTTTAAGCAAGGTATTGGCATCAGTTTGTGGAAAGTAAACATCATAGTCTATGTATTTTTAAAAGTACTTCTGTCCTGTGTGTTTCTGTTGCCGTGTTTTATTCTTCATTAAATAAATACCATTGCTTCAAAGTCTCAAAGTTAGTAAGCAGTCAGATGTTTATAACATTAAATTATACCAGCAGCAATGCAATAGGCAAATCATAGTGGCTTTATAAATTGATAAAGTAAATGAACAAAGAGGCATTTCTCTTTAATAACAAATAGAATTCATCTTTATGCTTTTTTTTAAGCATGAGTGACAAACTAACAGCATTACTTTATGACCTACTGGTTGAAGCTCATGCCACATTGGGGATCAGGTGCTTCTCAAACAAACATGTAGTGAGCAGTGTCTAGTTGAGTATGATTTGTATTTTGAATGCAAGATTATTTTGTTCATTCCATAAGTGCTAAAATACTAAATAAAAAAACACTAAAATGCAAAATACAAAAATACTAAAGAGGTGAGCATTATCTATATTTTACATAAGAAATGGAATTTCTCCAATCACATAGATAATGCTTGATATGAACAGGATTTCTGCACACATATTTTAAAATTAAAATCTCAAATCATTTCCTATTCTGATAATGGAAGAATAATGAAAGGCATGACTATTTGTACTTGATGCATACAAAAACCACTCAATATGGGATTGAAGTCAGTTTAAATTTATTGTAATCTCAGGCATTTTCTGTTTCAGCTAAGTGACATTTTGCCTCTCTATCTCTATCTCTGTGTAGCAGTTTTAGCAAAGTTTAAAACCTTCCGTCTTGGATGAAATTTTCTTAAGACTGTATATTTGCTGGGAACGGGTGATCTGAGGGGATACTGCATTACAATTTCTTAGGGTAGGAAGTAAACAACTCAAAATAACTTCAGGAAGTCCCTGAAACTGATCACCAGGACACTGCTCCACCAAGAATACATGAGTAGCACAGATTGTGAAACACTCTAGCCAGGCTGCAAAACTGACTGTGGAAACACCCAACCACCTGAACAGAGCAGAGTGCAGCAGAGCTTCCTGGAAGACACTCAGACCAACTGAGCCACTAGGAAGACATCCTCCAACGTTCTGAGTTGCCTGCAAGCTGTGCAGTGTACTCCAAGATCTACTGGGTCTAACTGGGACTATTTGCCTCAGCATCAGTAATTGATAGCACTGTATTTCCAGACCCCACTTACAGCTATATTTCTCTTCTTGTATCCTTCCTCTTCCCTCCTCCTCTCTCCTCCCTTAATGTCTTCATTTTTTAACCCCTTCTTTCTATCCTTCATCTTTAGTTGTGTTAAAAGCTCTCTGGAAGTCTTTTTTTTTTATTTCTTTATCACATAACTCTGCCATATTGACAAAAAACTACTTTGTTTCTTAGAAATTCCTGCTTCTGTGTCTCCTCTGTCAGTATCAAGGGCCATAATATGAACATAGAGGGCTACTTGCTATAAATTGAGGCATGTGATAGAACAGCTATTCCATGCTTTTCAGTTCAACATTTCATCATTTCCTTTTTCTGATGTTATATATTGAATCCAGGGCTCTTCTACCTTGTCATCTGTGTCTGTATTGTCAAAGTGCTTGGTCTATAGATTACGTCTGACATCTTCTTGAAGTTTTCTAAACTCATCTGATACTAAATTTAGTTTAATATACCTTTGATTTAGTCATGTTTTTGTTTGCTGAACTGTTTGACCATTACAATAATCATGTTAGTTAGTTTGTGAACAGGTAAGACATGAGATTATCTTTTCCTGTCCAATACAATTATACTAGTTTTCTATATTTTAGATCAAAGTAATTCTTTGTCCTAGATAATTATAATTGTTACTTGTTAATAAAATTATAAATATGAATGGTCTTATGTCTTTTATATCTTGGTATTCAGATGGCACTGCTTCATTTCAAACTCAGTCATGAAAACATTTAATACAACACCAAAATCCATAAATTTCTTTGCTATTTACTATAAAACTATACCATAAATCCATAAATTTCTTTGCTATTTAATATAAAACTACACCAAAGTAGTTGTATAAATTAACTTTAAATTTATGTTGTGTTACTGAACTAATTATTTCAAACATCTTGGTCTGGATCAATATTTGTAACAATTCATTCTTTAGATCAAGAAGTGACTCCGTGTGTAGATGTCAGATAATTACCAAGATGACCTATACTGACAACATTTCACAACTTTCTAGCTTAAGTCATTTTATTCCCTCAACAGCATAATGATTTCCTCTAAGATCTTTTATAGGTCTCTGAGCTCCTGGGGTTTCTTTTCATGATCAGTCACTATCACAGGTTGCCCTATCACTTGCTATTAGACAAAGAAACCTTGTGGCTCTATTCAATAAAACTGTGTTTTGTCTAGATATTTTAGAATTCTGGCATATTTTCTCATATTTTTTCTTAAAGAAAGGTTTGTCCTACACATCTGTATATAAATTGCTTATAACTATGGCAGTAAAAGATGATACATGATACCCTTTATTTTTATGTTAAGTGCTCTTGAGGGAATTAAAGGAGATTCTTTCATAAAAATATTAAGATTAGCAATGCAAGATGTTCTTCTGATCCTACCCCTTAGGAATAGGGTATTTAAAGTGAGGAAGGAAAAATGATAACATCTTGATGATATTCACAGTGGATCTTGAAATTCATGGGGATACCAATATACAAAGAGCACTTTGTAGATGAAGTAATAATTTTTAGTTAGGTCACTTTTAAATATTTCTGAGGAACAGAAAATTGTACTAATATTGTAATTTTTTTTCTTTAGAGTTAATAATATAGTTAAGGTCTAGATGGAATCACTAAAGTTACCATTTTTTTGTAACTTTCCCTAAAGGCCCTGTGTCTTTGAAAACCACATTAAAACTGTGAATCATCTCCTGTAGCTTGCAAAACTACAGACAATTTTCAATGCTGTCCTCTTGGTAAAACTTTGAAATTATTTTTCTGTGCTTAGTTAATATTTGAAAACAAAATAAATAACCATGTTCATATCTTTTGTCTTTGTTAAAAGCAACTTTAACAGAGGTCTAATGTTCTTACATGTTATATGTATTTGAAGTTACTTTTGAATCTCCAAAGATTAATTTGATTTGACAAGACAAACATTGATGAAGAGTCACCTCTATTGTTTTCTAGGCTTTGCACTAAGAACTAAGAGAGGTAGCCCAGTTAATTAAAACTCTTCTCTTTTATGTTTGCATTTGTGTTAAATCTACGTGTTGTTCAAAGTTTATGAAATTCAGAAGCTGTGATAACTCAAAGCTATGCCATCCTGATCACCTTAAACTCTGCAAAGTAGAGCATTCTATATTAAAACTATGATTTGTTTTTATTTTTTTTATTTTTGAAAATTAGACACCCAAAGAAAAACAACACACAAAACAATACTGCAGAATTAAAATTTCAGAAAGATCATATTCTTCTTTTATTCTAAATAATTGCAGTTATTACATTAAAATGATATTCCAAAATATTGACAAATTTCAGATGTGATGTGCCCCACTTCTCACATTCTAGTTATGAAACACAATCAAAATGATGATGTGTGATTTCCACAGAATAAGAATAATGTATTATTCTTCAATTTTCCAAGTTATAAGGCTTTCATTTTTTTCTCTGGAAAAATGACAAATGCTGGGTTTTATATGTGATTTCTTGTATTCTTTTCAATATTTACTTCTTCAAAAGAATTTCAGGTTGACATAAGAGGTCATCTTAACAGCAAAATCAACAAAGAAGAAAAAGAAGGCAGAGGAGGAGGGACGGAAGGAAAGAAGGAAGGAAGAAAAGAAAGAAGAAAGAAAAAAGGAAAAAAAGAAGAAAGAAAGCAAACAAAAGCAAATGATGAGTGACAATTGAGTCAGTCTGGTGGGATCTGAATATTCAATGATCATATCTTAAAGAAAAAA
>LZPO01088343.1:1786-28180 GCA_001675575.1 Neotoma lepida | reverse complement strand
TTGAGCCAGCAAAAGTCTCTTTGAACTGAGGCAAGCAAGACATGAGGCCTTCAGAGTTATGCTGGCTTCATCAACATTTGATCTGCATTGTTGTGTCTTAGCCCAGAGCCTCAGTACTTTCTCCTCTTTGATTGTTCTTTGACTTTGTCTGCTTTGTTTTACTTTACATTATATGAGACAGGGTCTCATGTATTACATTATATGAGACAGGGTCTCACTATACAACAGTGGATGGCTGAACACACTCCTGCAGCAACAGTCTCCCACATGCTAGAAAATAGGCATGCACTACTCTACCTGACAACATTGTTTTCATTTTGCCTGAGCAATTTCTTTATAGCTAATATCCATTCTTCCATATACTACATACAAAATTAAATTATTTTTAACTCTGTCTAGAAAAATGTAAACAGGAAATTTGTAAGGAGAGTGACTAAGTACATACTCAGCCTCCTGTTAGATTTATTATGTACAAACATGCATTACATATACCAATTACATGTCACTCTTTCATCCAGATGTCAATCAACTACCCATATGTATCTTCATCTATTTCTGTCAAACTATTTCAAGGTAGGCTATACCTACTATGATTCATTATTCTTGAATCAGTAGGCACATGCCTTTTAAAACTATGGACATTTTATATAAATACAGTAAATAATATAATTAAGGAATTGTCATATAAATAAAATTATATTATTGAATATATTCCATCATCAAAATTTCCTATTTGGAGCCATGTTTCTCATAGCAATTGAATTTGTCTCTCATAATCTGATCTAGAAGCTTGCATCACATAAATCTCTTTTAGTTGCCTTTGTCTGACAGAATTCTTCTAGCTATTTTGTCATTAAAGACAATGACACTTTACCAATGTTTAAGCCAATTTCTTATTTTTCCACATTCCTGCAATGATTGCCTGACAGTGGTTTTGAGGATATCCCATAAGACATGTATATTTTCAGCCGGTCGCATAATTTATCTCATATTTGGTAAAGATAAATTGTTCATAGGATGATGCTCATTAGATTTATGTTGTAAATGAACCTATATTATTTGTGAGTGACAAGTAACTTTATATAATACAACATGAATTACGTATGCCTTGACATTCTTGCTTCTAATGGAATGGCATTGAGGGGAAGCTTTTGAGAAGATCTCAGGTGTTAAGACAAAAACTTTCTTAGATGGAACTAATTTCCTTTTAAAGCAGGCCTGACCCTTTTGCCACATGAAAACAATTGCTCAGCTTCTAGAACTGTAAGAAATTTCTGTTTATAGATCATGCTAATTTATTCTAGTAGCCCGAAGATTAAATTTGGCTTTGTTGCCTTTACAATGTAACATAGATCATTTGGAAAGTACTTTCTCCAAGAGTATTTGCTAGTTGTCTGCATGTTAATTATAATTTCAAATCACTTACATATTTGCTATGGCTAAAGCAAACTAAAAATTAAGTGTGACAAGGATGTTCATTGAATATTCTTAGCACAAAGAAAATTTGTGAAACAAAGTGAATACTATTGATAAGTAAATGAATAAATAAATAATTGTATTCACAGAAATTGCTTAGGAAAGAAATTTTTACACTTTCTGATATAGATGATAGAAACTAATCATGCAAGTCTCCATCTGAAGTTGGAAATATATATTATATATACATATATACATATATATACACACATACACACACACACACACACACATATATATATATATGTATAATAGTTGATGACCTGTTGATAGTTAGAACAGATGATGTTATTTCTCTAAACATGCCACTTACCTCTACTGANCGTCTTGTATTCTGGGCACTGCAGACCTACAAGCAGAAAAAGAACAATAGAAATGGAAATTCTACCTCTTGAAGAATAGGATTAGTTTTTTTAAGGAACAACAAACCCAGTTGATTGATAGTCTGCAGCTTGTCTCTAATGGTCTATTCAATGTTAAACAGTGTTTCTGCAGGTTGATACAGAGCACTGAGACTATTTTGAGATTTATAGCTTGTCATATAGTTCACAGAGAGGGAGACCACATAGACAGCTGCTATCAGAAATTATTCTTAGGAAGATTATTTTAATATTATATACTATTAGGTTTTGAAGTAGTGCACTTATTTTTATTTTAGTGTGAAAATATTCAGAAACCCATCTGTATAATTGGAAATCATTTTTTCCTCAGATAATGAATTCTTCTTTGCCTTTCCTCTACCCTTCAGGTCACCTATTTCCTTCTCACAATCTCCACTAAGTATTCAGTTGTACCTCACAGTACATTAATGAAATAGCATGAATTTTGCTAGCAGATTTTTAAGCCTCCTTTCTAAGAAATCTATTATTTTTCCATAGAGGAGGAATACTTTTATCTAAAAAGTTAGAATTCTCTTTGAAATCTCAGTGACAGCCCTGCATTATATTCTGCTAAGACACAACACCACTGTAAAAACTTGTGAAATCTGAAGAGTTATAAGATATACATGCTTGACCTTTAAAACTTGTAATAAGGGCATTCCTGAAATCTTAACTGCCCGTCTCTACAAAACTGGAGGAAAAAACATACTTTTCCACGCTTTTAGTAGTATCAACCTTAGTTACCACCACCATCTACATTCTCCAATTTGATTCATAACTATCTCAAGAAGGAAGCAAACAAAAAAATTTATTTTTGTGTGTATATGATTTATGTGTAATATGCATACCTGCATGTGTCTGTGTGTACAGATTAGTGAGTGTGAATGTGAATATGTGTATTTCAGAGTGCTTGATGAGATCAGAGGTCAACCTCAGGTACCAGTGTTTGCCAGCCACTTCATTTCAAACTGAGTGACCTTGTTGTTGACTGCTTTGTAGCCTGGATTGGCTGGCCCACTAACATTGGAGATTCTCCTGTTTCTACTTCCAATACCATCATAGAAGCACTGAGATTGCAGATGCACACAACTATATCTGGCTTTTAAATGGATTCTGAGTATTTGAATTCAGCTCCTCAGGTTTGCACAGCACACATTTTTCCACTGAGCATGCTCCATAGCCCTATGCAACTTTGTCTTAAGAGTGACTCTGTAATTCCATCATGTCCTCCATTTTTTATTATGTCTACTATGAAAAGAAGTACAGGACTCACAGGCAAATTACTCCTCAGAATATTTTTTTCTTTAGTATATGGAAATGCATGCTTTATAAGAGACTTATTTTCTTCTAATTGGAACAAAATAGAGTTGAATTGGCAACCATCTTTTACAGATTTCTCCTGGTGATCCCTAGCAGACCCCTAGAGAGATATTCTGTGTCCCTTGCCTTATTGCTGTCACCAGATCTGTCCCATCATCCTTGTAAAAATCTTAGCTTTGAGTGTCATGGTATAATTCTTTATTCTAATATTCTTCATCCATGATGTCTATTTTTTATAACTTAGTGATGACATATAATGGCTTTCAAATCTTTCTCCTCACCAATTTCTCCATTGTGAACCTTGATAATTTCAATTCCATGTACACTAGAAATTTAATACTGACTTGTGAGATTATTTTCCTGATCTTATATGCAATAGTTTTCCCCCTGCATTTCCCTCACCCATATATTCTAATGTACCCTATGTCCTTTTGCTTGTTTGTTTTGTTCTTATGTATATGCGTATTTGGCTGCATTTATGTTCAGGCACAACATGCATGCCTGGTGTCTACAAAGGCAAGAAAAGAATATTAGATTTCCTGGAACTAGAGTTATACAGTTGGGAGCCACCATGTACTCAAAGGTACTTTGTAATTCTAGGTACTTTGTAAGTAAACCACAGAGCCATCTACCCAGCCCCTTTAGGTATGTTTATATGCGAGATTTACAATCTACCTCAAATCTTATTTTTTAGATATTCCTGTCTTTAGAATTTAACCAAAATTATCTCTTCCTAGTACTTTCAATTGCAACCATCCTTTTATTTAACTCATTAATTTCCAGTGCTTTGAACTTATTAGTTTTCCCCATCATTTTGTTGTCTTCTTTTCCTACTCAAAATCAGATAACAAGATGATCACTATAGCTTCTTAGAATATTCACATAATTTTTTTGTGTTCTTTCTCTTTTCTTGGAAAAACTTGAAGGCTAATTAAATGAAATTTACTACTTATGTCAGAGTACAGCATACAGAAAGAAAAATACAAGCTAAGTGACTATTGAGATTCCAACGCAACACAAAGTCTAAATGAACTCCAAGTGCATCTCAATAGTCTCATGATATGTTTATAATCAGTTTTCTCCCCCTTTTGTTCCGTATCTTACAATCTTTTACTTGGACATTCTATCTTTCTTATGTCCTCAGATGAAGTTCTTCCTCACCAATAAGAAAAACAAAGCAAAAGGAGTCATTAAAGAACATCTACATATTCCAGCATGTAGCTTTTGCTAACTGTGATCTTGCCTTATTTTTTTGCACTACAAAATGTACTTCAAAGGTCCCATCCAGTAATTCTATTTATTTAATTGGTTTTGTCCCCCATAATATATTGAAGACTTCATCCTTCACTTCTTGCCCTACACATTGACCATCATTTCCTCTCACTTTGTTGCTTCACTTCTGTTACATTGTGAACACACTTTGTGCTCCTTGGTTAAGGTATTTGTACCTCTCTGTCAAACTCATGCATTAAAATTGTATTTTCTGTGAGGTGATATTAGTGGGCAGGGTCCTTGGAGGTGATGAGGTCATGAAGGTGAAGCCTTTGGGAAACTTGTTGGTGGTCAAGAGAACTTGTTTGTCCTTTTCTACCATATTAAGACCAAGCGACTATTATCACTTATGAATCAGAACTTTTAATGAAATACTAACTCTACTGCCATCTTGACTGTGGACTCATACACCACTCAGGGACTCTCATCTCATTCATAGAAGTTTTTCCTTTCATTGTTCTTCTGTATAGTAAAACATTTAGACAAAGTTGGGTGTGTTCACCCCTCCCAAATCCTCCTTTCTAAGCTGCATTTAAGCATTCTAATTAGTGTTTCTATCCCATTACTTCTACTGAATTTATTCTTATCAGAGTCTGCAATGTTCTTGTTAATAAATTCAGTGGACAGCAATCAGTTTCCTAAATTTCTTCTGTCTGCATTATTTGAAATTCATAATTCCAGTTTTATTTTTTAAATATATCTTTGCAGTACATTTTATGGATTTTTGCCTAAATTAGTGATTTTTTTTTCATTTTACTTTTCTAACAGTACTTTACCTCCTCTTCTTAAATTTCAGAACAGTCCCTGTCTTAAGCTTGCCGTTCATGCTCTTCGATTTGACCACTATGCTAATGCATTCTATTTATTGATTTGACTTTAAATTCAGGACATAGTTTCATTCCCAATCCCTCTTTCAATTATTATGACCACATTTATCCTCAATATCTTTGCTTACCTGTCTAACAGACACCCAAATCTCAACTATCTAAAATTATACTTGTTCCTTTAATTCCTCTCCTGAATTTTGCTTACTAGACATTAATTTTCTCAGACCAACGGTAAGGTCAATTTAGATTCTAAAATTTTATTTAGATCTTCCATACAACCTATTAAGTAATTCTGTGAACTCTCTCTTTAAAATGCATAGCTTATTAATTTCTAGGATTTCAGGCAAAATGCTAACAAACAAAAATTTTAGCTTGAAATTTAAACTCCAGGCTGGTGACACATGCAATTATGATTTACAAGTATGTATTCTCTTGTGAAATCCAGCTAAATGTGCCAAATTGTTGCCACTTAAACTACAGTGTTATCATTCAGATGAAAAACCCCTCCTATGGGCTCTATGCTTGAACACTTGGTTCCCACGTGATGGCATTCTCTTGGGAAACTATGGAACTTTGAAAGCATGGCCAGTTTGGTAAAGCAGAAACTAAATCCAGAATTTAAAATGTGCAGTGAGTTCAATTTATTGTCTATGGTATATAATGAAAGATGTAATGAAACTCTTGGTAACCTGGACCCTGTCATCAGAATTTTACAAGAAATATGTAGGTAAGGGCTTACTTACTAAGAAAATTTATGGCAATTTAGTGTCACAGGAAGTGGAGCATTTCTGAGCTCATGAAAGCAATTTTGTCACAGAATTAAATGTATAATTCCAATGTTCTTCTAGGATGAGTCTGTTCACTTATGCCGTTTGTTGTCAAGGTAGCAACTATACAGGACCATCATTTCCAGATAGTGTGACAAAATCTACTTACAGTATATTATTCTTTGNTATCCAGCTTGATAGTAAATAATCAATGACCCCATAGACTAATTTCTGTTTCAGTCAATTGCCCACCAATCCACTTTTACAAACTATAGAACCATTTCTAAGAGTGTTAAGTTCAGCTGAAAAACTCAGCTTGAATAAATAAATTTTACAGGGAAAATTCTAGATATAATTGTGGGACAGACAACTTAAAAATTAATCCCCAAGTATAAGTACTCATAAATGTTTAATCAATAGAAATGATCATAAAAACTCCATTTCTACCTCAAAATTGAATTTATTTTTCTCATTTAGGCCAAGAACATTTCTTTTGTCTATAAGCCAAGCTGGGCTTAAGTACAATTATCTAGTTTGATCACTTCACAATCTCCCTTGTTTTTGACAGTTGTAAAGGGCAATTCTCTCTTTCCAAGGTGGAACCTCTAAACCAGTCAATGCAATCTTCACAGAATTCTTTGACCCTTACTAACACATAGCTAAAGAAACTGGAAAAAAACATTTATCAATGATCCTGAGTGCTTTCTGACCTAAGAAATCTGAAATTGTTTTTTCATATTTATTATTTTCTACTCCCTGAAACAAATATCCATTGTTTTGTATTATACCAAAAAAGTTAACAAAATGTTTAAAAGTTTTGTGGTATAATATATCTGTCCTTATAGTTCATTACCAAGCAAGATGAAAGTTAAATTATATTTTATTTTATAAAATATCTTTGAATACTCTGTTTTGGCTTAGGCAAAGTAATAACAAAGTAATTGACTATAGAATAGTCTTTGTCTTCTGTATTCGTCAGTGTTTTCTAGAGTCACAGAATTTCTGGAATCAACTTCTGTCTGTCTCTCCATCTATCTATCTCTGTCATTCTCTCTCTCTCTCTCTATATATATATATATATATATATATATGTTATATTTGAATGACTTACAGGCTTCAGTCCAGTGAACAGAAAGTCCAAGAATCTAGTAGTTGCTTAGTCTCACAAGGCTGGATGTCTCGGCTGGTCTCCTGTGTATGATAGAATCCTGAAGAAATAGACTTCAATACTAGTGAAGGAATGGATGTGCTAGCAAGGTGAGGGTAAGCAGGCAAAGAGCAAAAGCTTCCTTTTTCTATGTCCTTATATAGACTTTCAGCAGAAGGTGTAGCCCAGATTAAAGATGTGTCTTCCTGCCTCAAGATCTGGATCAAAAGTATGTGTCTTCCTACCTTAAAGGTCTATATTAGAAGTGGCTTCACACACTTCAAGCCAAGTTTCTGGATTGCCCTCCATTTCTGCATTGTAGTTCATTCCATACACACTCAAGCTGACAATCAAAAATAGCCATCACACCCTCCCTCATTTACATATTAACCAATAAATATGTGTAGTCTAGAAATACTGGAAAACAACATACATATTTGATTCACTGCGTAATGCATGGAGCTTTACTGTGAGCTACTTAACATGTCTATAGGTAGAACTGCCTATGGGATGGCAGTTCTAATTTCTACTAATATTTTTAAGAGGGTAAGTGTAATAACTTGTGTTGCCTGGTAACTGGAACAATCTTCATGTTATTTAAAGCCACTAGATGGAAAGGATAACTAAAGAGCAAATATAACTATATTGTGGTTGAAAAACCATTATTTTTTCTACAGTTGCAAAATCACAGATGCTTTGTGGTGTGCTTACATTAACACTTAAATGAAATGCTAAATCTCAACAGAGATTTATGGAAATGAAAAATGTCAGTAATTCCCAATTTGAGAGCATATATTTTCTTGAGTTCTTGCCTGAACCTCAGGTAAATAACCAACGATTTATAAGGTTTGACACATCAATAGGAAGATGTTGCAGCTGAGAGTTTTATTTCAGGAGTACAGTCAACAATGTTTATTTGGGAACAGCTAAATGAACAGTCCCACTCTGGATGGATGCCCCAGTTTGCAGAGCCAGGGAGAGGAATCAAAGCCTTTGCCACCAAGGAGTTTGCAATGAAGTAGTGACACATCACACCTGACACTGTCTAATATTATTAATTGATCTGAGTTCATACTTGGGGTAAGAAAGAAGATGTCCAAAGCGTGTGCAAAGTGTGAGCCTGAAGAAGAGAGGGGGTGGCTTTCATTGTCCTGTGAGTGGCATAGTTTTAATGTGACAGCATAGATGCAGGCAGTTGTTAAGGTCTGCTTGTGACTGTAGATACTCTCAGGAGCTCTCCTGATGCTTAGTTCTGTAACCAGTTTTCAAAATATAAGTATTCTTTAAAAAGTAATTTTTGATCATTTTAACTGGTTGTCATTTGTTTTTTTGAAACATGAGCAGGATTACTTCCCATATATTCCATTAGAAATAGAAGATATTTAATTCATATTTGTACAGTTCTTTCAATTGGATTGTGTGTGTGTGTGTGTGTGTGTGTGTGTGTGTGTGTGTGTGTATGTGTGTGAGTGTGTGAGCATCTGTTTAGCTAGGTCTAGGAAAGACCTTAGCTATGTGCAATGCTGGCTCAGCCTTTTCTACCAACCTAGTAAGACAATTCTAGCTACCTAACTTAGATTTATATTGACAAAGCTGTATTCACTGTCACATAACATCAGCTACACAACCCTTCCTCCTCTCCACCCCCAGATAACTATTATCATGAAAAAGTTTAGCACAATTTTCCAAAGATGTCTAATTTATAATCAGAATGTAGCTCAGCCAAAGCCTTGAGGAATGTGGCTCGGTGATTTAGTGTGACAGAAACAGATGAGAAACAGCTGTGGAACAGTGAAATTCTGTAATAAAAAATGTAACTTATTACTGGTACTGAATCAAGAATCATCAGTAAACATTCATCAGGAACCTACTACATGCTGCAGTGGTCTCTGCCATTACAGATTTGGTCTCAAAGCCAGACACACACAGTAATGCCAGCCAGTGACCCCTAAGAGGGAGTTCAGGATAAAAGCTCCTCAACATAATTCGAAGGTTTAGTCTGAATGTTAAACCAGAGAGGGGAAAGTAAATCAGTTGCTGCCACAAATAATCATGAGATTATAACAAACAGGAGGTCAGTCAGGCAAGGGCAGCTGATGTGGAGAAGCTGGAAAGGCGGCTCTGCAGACTCTGCATTCTGCATTCTTCATTACTTACACAATGGACGTCCTCTTCCGGGTATTGCTCTTTTAATTGAGGCTAAAATGAATTGCCAGTTGTGAAGCTTGTAGGCCTGTGACCTTGATGACATTCATTTGCAGGTGATCACCTGGCTGCTTTGGTTCTCCTAGTTAAGAAGATATTTATTTTGCTGTGGGAACATCAGCCTTGTAAGGCCAACAAAGGCAATGAAAGGCTATCTAATTTTTGACTTGATCAGGAGATGCATTAGAACTGCAAAAAGGATGTAAGCTCATAATGACTTCATTCAACTCCTAGACAAGTGTAAGTGCATCCAGGTTCTGTAACGCCTTAAGCACATGAGGAAATAGCCATTCATCTCTCCCGTTCCTACACTGTGTATCACAATTCACAGTTATAAATATAGTTTTCAATGTGGAAGCAAGAGCCATGTTCCCACTGTCTGAGGAATTACTGCAGAAGCCAGACATCTCTCAAAGTGTGACCAGGCAACACCAACATTGTCAAGGTGACTAACTCACAAAATGTATGAACGGTCATGTTTCTCTTGACATCAACATGTGTTTCAATCTCAGAATAGAAACACGTAAATATAAAGCTGAAATGTTCATTTAAATAATCCATAACAATTCAAGAAATGCTATTTTAAAATCCCTCTAAATGTGAGGAATAAAAAGAGGGTCCATTTTCTCTTGTGCTATTATCGATGTCTTATTAGCTCCAGCATTTTAAGGGCTCAGAATACCCACATGAGGAAGAAGAGCAAGGATCACATGGAAAACCTGATCCTACAAATAAATTACATTTGATGAGGCAAAGAGAGTAAAACACACTGAAGGTCAACTCTGCCAGAGGATCGTTCCTTGTGTAACAGCATAACTACAGCTATAAAGTCAGACATACTTGGGATACTTCATCAGAGACCTGAGTTGAAAGGAGTACACTGAAGATAGGATACTTGCAGGAGGCTGGGAAGTCTGTTGCTATGCTTTTAAGATTATGTAAATTTGAAATGTTTGTCATTTTATACTCTTTGTAATGATGATGCTGTGGAAACGTAACACTTGGGTTCTATACAGGGTATGCTTTCAGTGTGTGTATGTTAAGACAATGTCAAATCAATGATTTATTAATAATTCTATAAAACACTTAAACTGTGTTGGTCAGAACTATTGCTTGTTAACAACATAATTTGAATCCATGATAAAAATTAAATGTCTGGAACTAATAGATTGCTTTTTCTGTAGGCAATTTTCTGGGAAACATAATTGAAGAACATCTAAGCTAACAATAAAAGACTCGTGTGTTTTCCTTGGCAAACTGATAGTTCAAAATTCACACTGAAGCCTTATGAAAATGAGGTTCTCTAATCAGGATATATAACCTGAGTAGACTCACTCTTGTTTCCCAAGACAAGTATATAATAACGAAAAGGAAAAACTTTTCTCAAAGTAACTCTGAAGCTGCTCGTATACTGCATGAAGTAGTCATTTAACCCTTTATGTGATTTAGGAGTATGCAGTGTCATATGAACATATTAGCCATAAAATAGAAAATATATTTTAAATATTAATGAAAATACTTTTTAAAAAATCTTAATATTGTGCCAACAAGTTGAAAAATTCAAAAAACAAAACAATCCACAAAGAACAATTTCTAAAAAAGCATCTCTAAGTATCTTAACTATTTTACTGCCTCTGTCAGATCCATAAGTCGTATGTAGTAGACAAAAGCTGGCAGTAGACAGAAGCTGGCAAAAGTGAGCCATTTGGTTTTTAATTATTGTTTTTGACAATAGTTAAGCATAAAGCAGTTTTCACTGAAATAATATCTACACTTCAAAATAAAATAAGGTTATCAGCAAACATTTTTTCCTATTGTCTGGGTAAAAATGGCAGAAAATGACAATTTTTCACATAAAAGATCTACATAAGACATAGATGAGGATGCAATTACCTAACGACATAATGTTGATGAAATCACACCCAATGCTTTCATATGAGTTTTCATTAAAATAAACTAATCAAAATTTCCATTTTCCCTTTTATTGAAAATAGACTTTTCTCATACAACATATCTTGGCTATAGTTTTCTCTCCTTCTCCTCCCTTTTCTCCCCACTTCCCCTTCCCTCCAGATCTATTCACTTTCTGTCTCTCATTAGAAGTAAACAAGCTTCTAAGAGTTAACAATCAAACATGACAAAATAAATGTAATAAGATAAAACAAAAACCATTACATGGAGACTGGACAAGGCAACTCACCAGCAGGAAAAGAGCCCCAAGAGCAGACACAAGAATCAGAGACCCACTCATTCACACACTCAGGTGTCTCATAAAAACACTAGGTTATAAGCTATACTATGCACATAGAGGACCTAGTACAGACCCCTGTTGGCTCTGTACTTGTTGCTTCAGTCTGTGTGAGTTGATATGAGCCTTGCTCAGTTGATTCAGAGGGCCTTGTTCTCTTGGTGTCCTCCATCCCCTCTGGCTCTTACACCCTTTCTGCCTCCTCCTCCTCCTCCGTGGGGTTCCCTCACCTCTGAGGGGAAAGATTTGATGGAGACATCTCATCTAGAACTCTGTGTTCCAAGGACTCTCTCCATCTATTGTCTGACTGTGTGTCTCTGGATCTGTTCCTCAAGAAAACAAAAATGAACCTACCATATGACCCTAAAGACTCCAGATCAACATATCATAGAGATACTTGCATATAAATGTTGATTTCACCATTTTTCACAATAGCCGAGTTCTGGAATCAGCTGAGGTGTCTATTAACAGAAGAGTGGATGAAGAAAATCTGGTTCATATATACAGTGGCATGCAAGACAAGAACTGACATTTAAAAGCAAATGACGGTATGCCATTTGGATTACAATGTATACAACTGAAGATAAACATACCATGAGAATTAAATCAATCTCTGGAAAATGTCACTTTTTTTTCTCATTTATGGGTTCTAGATTTATGTAGATACATAAGTTAATCTGTGTACAGGTGGCATGAAGGTAGAAGTAAATCTCTCTGGAGGAACAAAGGGGATTAATTGGGCAAGGTAGATGGAGGAATATGCTCAAATTAGATTATTAGCATGAATGGGGAGTGGGGTGCGGGGAAGGTCAGGGCAGAGCAGAAGGAGGGATGAGAGGGATATCTGTGGTTGGTATGTAAAATGAATAAAAAATTTCTTAATAAAGAAAAAAAGTTACCAATATAATATGTAGTAAAAGAAAATATAGGAGAAATCTTAAATAAAAAATACTTAAAGAAGAAATGTTACATTTTTTAAATTGAGATATTAATTCTATAAAAATGATAATCAAAACTGTATTTTACCTTGTCTTTAATAGCTTCAATAATATTGTAGATTTATCTCACTCAAGCAAATGAAATAAATAAAACTTTACAAATAAAAAAAGACAATATCCTAGCCCAGAATACTAAAATAATATAAACGAAAATGATAAGAATAAAAGTGCACTTCTTATATGGTTTATCAGAGAACTATGCAAGTCCTGGAGAAACATAATCATTTTTATAAGCAATAATATTCTTTCTTTTTGAGTGAGTTTGATCTATATCAATCTTCCTGTAGCTGTATCAAGATTTGCTTTTGATTTTTATTTGGTGAAATGTATGATAAAAAGTCACAAAGAGTGAGTATTCATTTAATATAAAAACAGTAGAAAAGCTGATTTACCAGAATCTCTTTTTCTTTGTACCTCTCCCAGGTATGTTCCAGATGAGAAATCTTAGCCATTGGAGGGACAGTCGGTTGGGTTTCCTAGGTCTGAAAGAATCCAAACACTGGCATGTTCATATGGCTTGGCATCATCTGAAACACAGCAGCTGTCTGAGAAGTCTGGACTGAAATTATCAAGCTGGCAAAATCTCATCTATGTTGTGACATATTCAAGCCATTTCCTAACACAGGGTCTCCTGGACAGTTTATAGGCCATGCCACTGTATTCGCAGTAGTAACAGTGACTACTATTTACTCTGCTTTCCCATTCTTTGAACAGTGTGCTCTTTTACTGCCAAAGGATTTTTGGAGCAGTCATTTAAGTGTGCTTGTAGAAGAGTCTCACTGGGAAGGGATTTTCATCTCATGTTTCCTTCCTTGAGGAAGGCACAATTTAAATTGGCTTAATTGCTCACCATAATGCATGTAAGAGTTTGCAGCTCTGAGAACCTATAAAGTTGTTCATATTAACAAGAAGTTTTGAGAAATACAAAGATGACATTAGTTTACTAGATTATCTATGCTATCTGCTAGGCTAGAAAAAGATACACTACTCAGAATTAACTGTCAAATGTCCTATCTAGCACACTATTAAGAAATAGGCATACTATTAAGAAACAGAGGTTATAGCTTCAAATGAAATGTTGGGCTGGGAACTTAGCTCACTAGAAAAAGACATTGCTTTGTGTACACTAGGCCCAAGATTTTTCGATCCTCAGCACTAAAAATAAAAATAAAATATTGAATGTCTTACATAGTACAACCTAATACATCTTTTACTTGAGTGGAAAAACATGGTGTTTAAAAGAAATTTTCTTTTCATCTAAAATGCAGTGTTTTTGATGAACGTGGTGATGCATTCTATAGAACTGTAGTTCTCTATGCCTTATCCTTAGATAAAACTGAATACTTGGAAATGCCAATAGATAAACATAGAAAAAGGAAGGCAACTATGCTCACCACTATACCACCAACGCAGTTACATGGTATGTACTCACTCATAAGTGGATACTAGATGTAAAGCAAAGGATAACCAGACTGCAATCCACAGCTCCACAAAGGACCCTAGGAGGGACGCATAGACTGCCCAGTGAGGGAGAAGTGGATAAGATCTACATGGGCAGACTGGGGGTGAGGAGGAGGAATGGAGAGCAAAAGATAGAGGATGAGAGCATAGGGGAATGGGAGGTTCAAGTTGGAACAGGGACACAGTAAGAGAGCAAGGAAAGAGATACCATGATAAAAGAAGACATCATGGGAATAGGGAGAAACAGAATGCTAGGGAGGTTCCCAAGAATCTGCAAGGAAGACCCCACCTTACACTACTGGAAATAATTGAGAGGGAGCCTGAACTGGCATACTGCAGTGAGTATTCACATGGATGAATACCCTATCTGTCATCATAGAGCCCTGATCCAGAGACTGATGGAGGCAGATGCAGAGACCCACAGCCAGGCACCAGGCCGAGCTCCAGGAGTCCAATTGATAGAAGAGAGGGGGCTTCTAGAAGCAAGGGACAATGAGATCATGATGGGAAGGTGTACACAGATGGCCAGCCAAACTAGTGGAGACACATGAACTGTCAACCAATAGCTGAGGAGCCCCCAGGAGCCCTCTCCCAGAGACATATGGAAACAGATGCAGAGATCCACAACTGGGTGTGAGCCAGAGCACCAGGAGTCTAGTTGTTGTGAGAGAGGAAAGAATCTATGAGCAAGGGACATGGAGATCATGATTGGAAAATGTACTGAGATGGCCAGCCAAACTAGTGGAAATGCATGACTGTGGACCAATAGCAGTGGAGTTCCCATGGTGCTGGACTGGGCCCTCTGGATACTCGAGACAGTGTTTAGCTTGAACTGTTTAGGGGGCCCCCAGGCAATGGGATCAGAATCCATCCCTGGTGCTTGAGCTGGTTTTTTGGAGCCCAGTGCCTATGGTGGGACACTTGGCACAGCCTTGGCACAGGGAGGACCTGCCTCAACTGAAAGTATCAGGCTCTGGGGACTCTCCATGGGCGACCTTGCTTTGGAGGAGGTGGGAATGTGGGGTTGGTATGTAAAATGAGTGGAAAATCTTTTCAAGAAACAAAAAGAGCATATGAATGTTGGAAGGGAAAGTGGTGAGAAACATAGGGGAGGAATTGAAAGGCAAGAAATAGGTGGTGAATTTGTTAAAAACACATTATGTGCATGCATGAAATNTTCAAGAAATTAAAAAATGGAAGGGCTTTGAAAAATTAAATCAGGAGTCATGAGATGTAGAAATCATTCTAGAGCAGCAGTTCTCAACTTGTAGGTCACAGCCCATTTGGTGAACCTCTCTCTTCAAAAATACATATATTATGATTCATAACAGTAGCAAAATTGCAATTATGAAATAGCAATAAAGTAATTTTATGGTTGGGNTGGGGGGGGGCAGTAGGAGGGAGGAGAGGGGGTTCTGTGGTTGGTATGTAAAATAAACAGAAAATCTTTAAAAAAAAATAGAAAAAGATCCAGCATGTACATGTTGGGAAAACCAACATTGCTGAAACACCAAATTGTCTGAAAATAAATTTAGTTTGAGCCTAGTCAAACTTTTCTGAAAATGTACATCATTAGATATGGTCAAAATCATCTAAAAAACAAAGATTCTAGAGCAGTTGCAGTATGTGAAAAACAATGATCGTAGAGTAGCTGCAGTATGTTGTTTTATGAAGAGTGTCCCCCTACAGTATGATCCTGTAACTCTTACCCCAGGATTGTAACTGACACTATGCAGTGACAGGTATATGCTACAATAACCTTGTAGCTCCATAAGTAAGCTGCAATACAATATAAAAATATTAAATTTTGAGATTACAATATAATCTCATGTGCAGTAATTGTATTGTAGATGTGTCTATTTGGTCTGGCTCCACAATTCTGCAATTTGACTGGTTGTGGTCTTCTGTAGGGGTCTCGATCTGTTACAAAGAGAAACTACACTTACCTGTGGGTATAAGTACAAATATTATAGATTGTTGTTAGAACTTGTAGTAGGACAGGCCCATAGGGCTGAGGAAATTGGCTCAGACCAGTTGCCAAGGCATGCACATAGGTACTCTTAATGAGTCAACCTAGAGTATATCTGAAGGTCTAGCAAAGGAGCTGTCAGAGTTCCTGGTTGCTGTCAGAGTTCCTGATCATGCCCAGCAAATGAGGGACAACCACACAATGCCACCAGATTGCGACACAGACTGGGTGATGGGAGGAGGGTATATAAGGCCTTCTCCCATTATTAAATATTTGAGTTTGTTGTTTGCCTTCAACTGACTTCCAGTGTACTGTGCCTTCTCACTCAACCCCAGGGAGCTGTTAGGATCCAGCAACAAGAGCTTATACTGTTTTAGTGAATTAGTGATTGTAGGTTCTTCTCCAATAACTATGGCTTCACTAGTACGGACTATTTAGGTAGGATGCAAGTACCAGGCCTGATTTCCCTCTTGTTTAGCAAGTCTTCAAACCAATTAGAGAGGCGGTCACTGATATAGTTTATAGGCATCATAGTTGGGTGGGACTCATGGTTAGTGCTCCCTTTTTTTTTTTCAAAAAATAAAGTGGTTATTTTAGTGTAAATGTGATTAGTGGTTGATTTTAGTAAAATAAAAATAAATTAATATATACATGAAATAGCTTTATAATTTTAAGGAAACTTGACACAATATATATGCATATATATTATATATTTATACTCTATATGTATATAATATATGTATATACATATATTACAGATATGCATATATATATATCTTGAGGTCTAAAGCATTAAGATTAAAGACAGGAACTAGAATATGCATTTAAAAGAAAATGATTCAAGGAGCCAAACATTATGAATATATATTTCTTGATAAGAACCATGTACCCCCCCAACCATGGAATGAATGAAAATAAGAAACAGAACACTCTTGAATATATTTTCCTATCACGTTTGCTTTCAACTTCAAGTTACAAGAAACAACTCATGTGCTTTTGAGGCCTCTAGGCTGTGGACACCTTTGGTTTTCTTTTCTAAGTTTCAGTTACAGTTACAGAATCTTCCTACCCTTTTGTTCTTAGAACTGAGCAGGTTTCCAAGGGAAACAATATAAATAGAAATTGATATTTGAAGGAAGGATTATGAAAATATCTACAAAGTTTTGAAGAAAATGTTACTTTACCCAAATGTTGTCAAGTGAAATTTAAATGATATTTCTCAAAATGATATTTTAATTTCTTTCATATAGTCATTAAACTTATGAGCATTTTATATATATATATATATATATATATATATATAGGCATTTGATTAAATGGGATCAACAAATTCCAGAGTATACTTGATACCCACTTCACAAATCTGTTTTCTGGGGTTGGGGCTAAGGTATAGGGTCCCAGTCTTTTATAGCATCTGCTTTAAGACTAGCTCATTTGTTCTGTAAATATATATATATATGTGTATATATACATATATATAATGTAATATCATGATAGGTTATAATTAACTCTATATTTTGTCAAATTTATTCATGCTAAGTAATTTTTAATACTATGTGGTTGAATTTGGGATTTTTCCAAATTATAATCTATACAGAAATAAATTAATCAAAACACATAGTGCTTATCCCTTAAAAATTATACATTGTGTAATTCATTGATAAATAATGGAATTTTCCATTAGAAAAGTCTAAATAAAGAATGACAAGTTTGTACTAAATCAATGAAAAATTAATTGGTTGATCTTTTCTTATGCAGTATTAAGTTTAATGAATAAATGATTGAATTTTTATTTTTATTTTTAAATTCTAATTCCTACAGAAAAAAATTCATATCAAGATATGACAACTTGCATGTGTGTGGGAAAGCAGCATAGTTTTCATATTTGTTCAGAAACAGAACCATTCTGCTTAATTGCTTATTTTTTTATTCAGAAGAAATTAATTACTAATTTTTAGAATAAAAGCATTCTGGTAACTTTTTGCACTAATACTGTAGACATTTAGAAAACATACTATTGTGTTATTTTAAGATGAGTAAAAGACTTTTTTGGTGTTTTTTGTTTGTTTGTTTGTTTGTTTTTTGAGATAGGGCTTCTCTTTGTACATCCCTGGCTGTCCTGGAACTCGATCTGTAGACAAGGTTGTTTGTGAACTCACAGATATCCACGTGCCTCTGCCTCCTGAGTTCTGGGATTAAAGACATGCACCACCACCACCTGGCCAGTAAAAGATTTTTTTAATGGGATTTACCCTAAGAATTGACTTTTGACTTGCATTAATTAGTAGAAAAAAGTGTATTGTTACCACAATATAATAGAAATGTAGAGCTCTGAATTCCAAATTTGTTAGCAAAAATGTCTTTTAAGACAAGTTGGAACTCATATTTGGGGTGAAAATGCCATCTTTTTTTGTCAAAAATAATTTTCTAAAACACAGGTAAAAATATTTTTGCAAGTGAATATGAAAATTAAAATATATTTTCAATAAGTAGCTGGCACAGCCATATCTAAATGGAATGGCAGGAGTCATAAAGCCAGCACAGCTGCTGACAAAGATCCAGCAAAGCTGAGCCACATGATGCCTGCCATGCCACCTTTGGTTTCCATCTCCACCTGTTGCATATTTAAGAGACTTTTAATATTTGTACAATTTGGGGATATTGGATTGATGGAAAATTTCTTATGAATCATTTATGCCTTCTCCCAGGAATGCTGCTTCTAAGCTTCCCCAGGACAGTCCTGAACATACTACCCCCCCTCCGGTTTTAGGGAGATATCCTTATCTGCTTGAAGGTCTTCCTTATGCCTTGGAGGTTGTGACACATAAAGAAGCCAGAGGTCTCCTCATGAGGCTATGAGACATTCTTGAAACATCTGTTCTTGTACTTACACAGGAACAAGNTATTCAAAACAAAGTAACTCAAAAAGGTCAACAAGGTTTGGTGGGCTAGAGAAGTTAGCCACAGTTCAGATTACGAGCCTCTTTCCACTGTACACTCAAGACAATTACGTGGCATACAACTCTGCCCAAATAGAGACATATTGATGACCAAAGTATGGAGTGGAAAGATGATAAAAGTATGAGGTGTCAGGACCTCCCCCTCTCTTAGAAATGTTAACTCATGCAGAGTCACTGTAATGTCATATGACCAAAGAACAACAGAATGCCAGGACTAGACATATAGACAAATTCTATAAAGATATAAACATTGTGTTATGCCAGCATTTGAATAATAACTGTAGCAGCTTTGGCNTNAGGATTTTTCCTGGGNACTCTGACCACTAAGAGTTAATAATACACTGCTTGAGACGTGGTAAAATGCCCAGGGTGGCTTGAAGATTTTGTTTTGGTCTAGCGTCCTTGAAGTAACCAAAGCTAATCAGCCTGAGAACAGGCTGTCATATGCCTCTAGATTTGGGTTATGGTGTTAATGAGTAAGAATGATAACTCTGTTTATTAATGATGTCAAAACTTGAGGGAAAATGATTGAGGGAAAATGTCACAGTTTATTGATGATGACTAAAAGATGAGCAAAAGAAAGTGAAACACATGTCCAAAACCAAAAATGATATGATCTATGTTTTGGAACATCATGAATGTATCCCTACTTACAAAATTTTGTATAAATAAGAAACACTCTGGCTGCTAGTCAGTCAGGCTGCAAGATTCTCCCGACCACCATGGCCTAGCTCACTTCCTTTCCTTACCGACTCCATACATTCCTCTGCAGGGACCCGACCACTGCCGGGGATGGCTCCCGGCAAGTAGCATTTTCTATAAACTTTATGAAAGAAGATCTAATCAATTGCTTTGCCCATACAACATGCTATCTGTCTTAGTTAAGCTTTCTATTGCTGTGAAGAGACAAAATAACCATGGCAATTCTTTTAAAGAAAAAACATTTAATTGGGTCTGCCTTACAGTTCAGAGGTTTAGTCCATTATCATCATGGTGCCACATGGTGGCATGTAGGCAGACATGGTGCTTGATACAAAGCTGAGATTCCTACAACTTGACCAGCAGGCAACAGGAAGTGGTTTCTCTCCTTAGAGGTAGCTTGAGCATACATGAGACCTCAAAGTTGACCCCCACAGTGACACACTTCCTCCAACAAGACCACACCTACTCCAATAAGGCCACACCTCACAATAATGCTATGCCCTTTGGGAGCCATTTTGTTTCATTCCCCTCCTCCCAACTATCTTTGCTGTAATGATAATTATAATGGCTTTCTCAACATTCTAAACTGTCAGTGACTATAGTATTCCAGACGGTTAGATAAGGGGTCAATGTTGCTTAATAAATAATTATCGATAATAGTACAGTAAAAACTGCTTGCAGTTTGTACAGTTTGAAAGCTTTACAAGTTAAAACAAATTATTTGCTATGTTAATTCAGTGATTAAAAGATTTTATAATGTCTTTGTATTTCTCTATAGAGGAATTTTTGGAAAAAGTAGTGGGAGATGATTGTAGCTTCGTTGTTATATACAAACCACTTATTATTTGGTGTCTTAAATATAAATTAATTGAAATATAGACATCTGAAATAAAGCTCTGCCATATTTGTCTTCTTCCCCACACAGTTCATTAGGCTGCATGTGAAAAGCCACTGAAGTACTCAATAAAGAGCTTTTATATGGGGCTGATTTCCAATCATTGCAATCATCAGTACTTACACATGACATTGTCTGTCCCTCTGACATTGTCTGCCAATCAAACTTCTCATAGTCTTGTGAGACTAATGGTGGAGATTGCTCAGGGTTCCCAGAGCTGCCATAAAAAATACAATCTACTGGAAACTTTAAAACTATAAAAACATATGTCTCACATCAGTACAGGTGAGAAATCTACAATCATATGTGGTGATATTGTGTCCTCCAATATACAGTGTACCCTAATAAACTTATCTGGAAGTCAGAGAACAGAACATCCACTAGATTAAACAGAGAGGCCAGAAAATAATGGTACACATGCCTTTAATCCCAACACTTGAGATCCCATGTCTTTGCTTGGGAAGAACATATGCCTTTAATCCCAGGGAGTGATGACAGGAAGCAGAAAGGTATATAAGGCTTGAGGACCAGGAACTAGAAGCTTTTTAAAACTTTTAGGCTTTTAGCAACAGTTCAGCTGAGATCCACTCAGGTGAGGACTCAGAAGCCTGCAGTCTGAGGGAACAAGATCAGCTGAGGAGTTGGTGAGTTGAGGTTGGCTGTAGCTTGTTCTGTCTCTGATCTTTCAGGAATACTCAAATACCTGGCTCTGAGTTTTTTATTAATAAGACCTTTTAAGATTCGTGCTACTTTTACATCTGGAGCCTAATGTTTGTTATATGAATTCATGAAAAAACCACTTGCCTGTGGCATTGCAGTTCCCAGACTGGTTGTGGTGGCACACGCTGGTAGGATTTGCTGAAGGAGGCAGAAGCAGGAGGATCTGGAGTTTGAGGCCAGCCTGGGAGGCTTGCTGAGGAGAAGCTGCAGCCAGGGCCAGGCCACAAACAGTAGGCAGCAGGACCATGGAGGTGGTTCTGCATTGCCAGCTGTTTGTCACCATGTTGGTGGTATCGATGCTGCTACCAGGGATGAAGGGTTTACCACTGCTTGTTCAGAGAATAATTGTCAGGATCTTCGTGTTACAAGAAAACATTGGCAAAGGTCAATTTGGAGAAGTTTAATGAGGCAAGTGGTAGGGAGAAGTTGCTGTGAAGATAGTCTCTTCTAGGGAAGAACGTTCATGGTTCCGAGAGGCAGAGATTTATCAGGTTATGATGTTACACCATGAAAACATGCTGGGATTTAGAGTAGCAGACAACAAAGACAATGGCACGTGGACTCAGCTGCAGTTGGTGTTAGATTACCATGAGCATGGATCCCTTTTTGATTACATGAATAGATACACTGTTACAGTGGAAGGGATGATCAAACTCGCTCTGTCCATGGCAAGCCATCTTGCCCATCTTCACATGGAGATTGTTGGTACCCAAGGAAAGCCAGCTTTTGCTCACAGAGATTTGAAATCAAAGAGTATCTTGGTGAAGAAGAATGGACCCTGTTGTATTGCAAACTTGGGACCAGCTGTGAGACACGATTCTGCCACAGATACAATTGATATTGCTCCAAACCACAGAGGAGGCACCAAAAAAAAAAAAATTGCAGGGAACCATGATCACTGCTAACAGTGACTTTCAAGTCTCCAAAAAGATGATGGGATCCCACAACAATGATTCCACATGGACTATGATAAAGCCATTAAGCTGATTAGCACCATCCAAAGATTGGCTTTGGACTACAAACTGCTTAGGACAATTTCGAGATGGCTAACTGAGATGATCCAGCCTGACAGACTACTTGAACAAGGACTTGAGAAAAGCCTTGCATTTTCCCATTATGCAAATACTGAACAAATGATACAGCTAACTCTCTCAGGACTTGACAATTAACCCCAAAATTTTCTTTTCAGGATTCCCTAAAGATGCCTTCACCCTCAGACAGCAAGAAGAAATTTTAAGAACACGACACCCACATTCCCAAGAGGTGGGGTGGGTGGATTTTGGTCATTTAAGTTATGGATATTATTGTTTACAATGGTTGGTTACAAGCTGTTAATTGTTAATGATCAAAAAAAAGGTAAACAAAGGAGATTAGATTCAGGGTTCTGTTTAAAGAAAAGAAAAAGAAAAAGAAAAGAGGATATAGATAAGAGGTAAATCATTGAATCTACTCTGAAAAATATAGAAATGGTGAATAAAGGGTAGATCATTGAATCTACTCTGAAAAAAAGATATAGAAATGATGAATAAAGGGTAGATTATTAAATCTACTCTGAAAAAAAGAGAGAATATAGGTATGATAAGATTAAAAANGATTATTGAATCTATTTTTAAAAAGGAACTACTTGTTTTAAATATTTTACATTGGATTTTTGTATATTGTATACAATTTTGGATTGGACTCACCAAAATAGGATAAATAATGAAATTTTTTGTCTGAATTTGTCAAATGTTAATGGGCTGGACATTGTTAATATAATTCTTGACCGTATATATTGTATATACTTACTATATATAATACTTTTCTCATATTAGTTTTAAGCTTCTCTTATTATTTTAGACAAAAAAGGGGAAATGTGGTGATGTTGTGTCTCCCAACATATAGTGTACCCTAATAATCTTATCTGGGAGTTAGAGAACAGAACAGCCACTAGATTAGACATAGAGGCCAGAAAATGGTAGCACACATGCTTTTAATCCCAACACTTGAGATCCCATGTCTTTGTTTGGGAAGAACATACGCCTTTAATCCCAGGAAGTGATGGCAGGAAGCAGAAAGGTATATAAGGTGTGAGGACCAGCAACTAGAAGCTTTTTAAAACTTTTAGACTTTTAGCAGCAGTTCAGCTGAAATCCATTCAGGTGAGGACTCAGAAGCCTGCAGTCTGAGGGAACAAGATCAGCTGAGGAGTTTCTGAGGTGAGGTTGGCTATGGCTTGTTCTATCTCTCTGATCTTTCAGGAATATCCCAATACCCGGCTCCATGTTTTTTATTATAGGACCTTTTAAAATTCACGTTACAATCATACATCTTTAAAAATGGTGGGGAAATTTTCTTTACCTAGATGCTAGCTTTTAGTGGCTGTGACCAATTTCTTGCATTCCAGAAAGGAGTGACAGGCACACATCTCCAATCTATTCCTTCACAATCATATGGTGTCATTCCTGTGCCTCTGTCTTCACATGTTTATCTTCTAAGAGCACCAGTCATATTGGATAACATTGGATAAAGAGTCCTTCCTATTCCAGAATAGCATCATCTTGACCAATCGTATCTACATTGACCCAGGTAGGTTCTAGAAAAAGTCATGTTTTGAAGTCTTACAAAAGTTTAGGACTTGTCTTTTTGGAAGGATGCATTGAACACACGACACCAACCATGATGGTCTAAACCAGGCTTATCACAGAGGGCTTTTATGTAGTGGACTTTTTACAAAAATGTATGTAAATCTGCCAAATGCTTCAGAAGAAACCTCCATAAAGTATACTCGATTACACATATATAGCATGTTAATATTTAATTTTTTTTTTTTTTGGTTTTTGAGACAGGGTTTCTCTGTGTAGCTTTGCACCTTTCCTGAAACTCACTCGGTAGCCCAGGCTGGCCTCGAACTCACAGAGATCCGCCTGGCTCTGCCTCCCAAGTGCTGGGATTAAAGGCGTGCACCACCACCGCCCGGCTAATATTTAATTTTTAATACTTACATCATATAATTGGTTTTATTATTCCAATTTGCATAGGAGAATGGGGTTAAATTAGTTACTTAGGATACAAAATACAGAATATGTTTGAACTTGAGTCTGTAGATCTGGGTTTTTCTAACTGCAGAGGTCTCTGACTCGCAATACTAGAATGTTATAATTGGTGATATTATCTAGATTCATGTATGGGACAAATGAGAGGTAAATGAATTACTCAAAATACTGCAGCTGGGATGTGCAGAGTGTAGATCACTAAATCCAGGCATTCATGTTGTAAGCATGTTTCTCCTTCAGTCGAACTGACATTTCTACTCTGCGCATTTATTGGGTAACAGTAATAAAGTCATCCTGAGCCAAATGGCAGTCTTGTCCTTCATCCAAGTCTAGAATTTCCCTACCACACTATTATAGCAAAGTGTATAACTAATAGTAACCTATAAAATCATAAAAAATTAGTAGAGGGAAGGAGTTAACACAGAATTTCTGTGAAAGGCCAGAAAACAAATGTTTTATGCTTTGAGAGTCTAGAAAAATGGCTCACTTAGTAAGCTGCTCCCTGTACAGGTATGAGGACTTGAGTTTGACCCTCAGCATCAACATGAAAGGCTGTCATAGCAGTGTGCCTATAATACAACACTGAAGAGGTGGACATAAAAGACCCCCAGTAGATTCAATGAACTCCAGGTTCAGTGACATGGGAAATGAATGTGCTAATACAGTTGGAGAAAAATTTCCCAAGACTCTACCTGTCTTAGGGTCTCTGCTGCTGTGAAGAGACATATGACCATGGCAACTCTTATTAAGGAAAATGTTTAACTGAGGTGGCTACTTACAGTTTCAGGGGCTCAGTCCATTATCATCATGTCAGGGAGCATGGTGGTGTGCAGGCAGACATGGTGCTGGCTACATCTTGATCAGAAGGCAACAGGAAATAGTCTCAGTATCACACCAAGGGAAGCTTGAGCAATAGGGACCACAAAGCCCACCCACACAGTGACACACTTCCTCCAACAAGACCATGCTTACTCCAACAAAGCCATACCTCCTAATATTGCCACTCTCTTTGGGGACCATTTTCTTTCAAACCACCACAAATGAAGAGCTACAGAAAATCAAGAGCTGCAGAGAGATGAACCAGTTTCTATTCTTTTCTCTCTCTTCAGGCCCAAGACCCCTTTCCTACAAGGTAATCCCTAAACACATGCAAATAAAGGCAATGATAACTTGACTCAGTAGGTTATGTTTTTATATAAAATTATATATACATATAAACAAAATATATATAAAAGATGAAATCATGAAATTGAGTGGTGGATGGAGAGACACAAATGTAGGAGAAGGTGTAAAATGCAAATACAGTATACTTATATAAGAGATTTTCAAATAAAGCAAACAAATTTGAAAAATAAAGAGAATTGTTCTTCTTCATGGAAAAAAAAAATGAGGCAAATTGTGCAGCATTTTGAAAATTCCAAAAGAGGACAACTATATCTTGGAACCACATTTTCTTCATTTTATGATTTCTACAAAGATTATCCATTGATATTTAGTTTTGTCATTGGAAGGATGATAGAGACTTTGATTGTGAGCACCTGTGTGTGTCCTCCACACATGCGCACGTGTGATCAATCATGAGAAAATTGTGCAGAAAAGGGAAATGGAGAATTGGATCTTGGGGAGAAGGGAAGTGGGGGGGGAGAAGAGGAAGGAGAGGAAATTGTACCTAGGATACGAGTATGAGAGAAGAAAAATTAAATAAAAAAAAAAGAAATGTGTGCACTGTTCCAGAGAACAGATTTTTATTAGTGTTACAAAATAGGCTTGACTTTTAGTACAATGTTTCTGTATGTAAATTAAATGTGTTTTTTTATCACAGAAAGTATATCGTTACAATAAATTGAAATAAAAATTAGGTGGAAGACAATTGAGAACGTAACTCAGCATGCCCCCCACCTCCACATACAGAAACACACACACGCACACGCACACACGCACGCACACACACACACACGCACACACACATACATACACACACACACATACACACACATACACACACACACACA
>LZPO01088342.1:4954-22112 GCA_001675575.1 Neotoma lepida | reverse complement strand
AAATGTGGTGATATTTGTAATCTAAGAAATAAAGCTTGCCTGAAGATCAGAAGACAGAACCAGCCACAGAGTTAGCCACAGAGGTCAGGCAGTGGTGGCACACACCTTTAATCGTAGCATTCGGGAGGTAGAGACAGAGATCAGTCAGGATTTCTGTGAGTTCAAGGCCACCCTGAATTACAGGAGATTAATCCAGTCTAGAAGAGAGCCAGAGCCAGGCAATGGTGGCACACACCTTTAACTGCAGCATTTGGAATCACACACCTTTAATCCCAGCACTAGGAAGGTTGAGACAGGAAGTGATACGGCTGGGCAGAGAAAGGAATATGAGGCGGGAGGAGACAGGAACCGGCTCTTTCAGGCTCTTTGAGGCTGAGGAGTTGATGAAGTAAGAGGTGGTAGCTGTGGCTTGCTCTGCTTCTCTGATCTTCAGGCAAGCTCTATTTCTTAGATTACAAATATATCACCACAGATGTTCATCAGTTGAAGTATGTATACTAGATTGGGAAGAAAGGATTGATGGTGCTGGCCCATCTCTGTCTCAAGGATTTTCCTTTTTAAACAGTCATTAAGGCAGAACAAGAGGCTGGAGGGATAACCGTCAATAACTGATATCTCCTGGCCAAGGGACCATCTACTCAGCTTTTCAGCATCTCTTTCATTGTACACACTTATCAATGGGCATTGATATTTAGAATAAAATAAAAAACCTTATACTTTGTGCCCATTTCTATAAGACCATCCACACACTGTTAACTCAAACTCATCCATTTCCTAGATCTTTTAAGCCTCTGAACATATTTTCAAAGTATTTACTCTATATTCTTCCTCCAAAATATTCCCTAAGTCATTTCCTACTCTCTGTGAGTCTCCTTTTCTCTGTGTGTATTTTCAGGCTATTTTTTTAATGTAATCCAAAGAAAACTGCCAGCTACTGCCTAGTTTCAATATTTAGTCACTTCAACTAAGGACCCTCAATTCCCTCTTACCAATTTAGTGTACATACTTCAACTGATTAACATCATCAACAAAATCTAGGCACCAGATACTGTCCCACCCATCCATCACAGAAACCCATTATCCACATTATTGAAGGTTTACTTCAGTAAAAATGTCGTATCTGAAACAAGCAAAACCTGATTTATCAGCCATCATTCACTCAAAAGGAAATAATCATGTGGCCATATGAGAAAGAAAAATAATACATTCTGATCCATACTTATTAGGATATGGAATTCAGGTAACTTGTTTACATACCTAAAGTAAGATGCTGATGCTGAGAACTAAATTCCCAAACATAGAGCTTCTACCTTTCGTGGATTTTTTTCTGCCACTCTTTGAGTGCCTGGCACAGTCATAGACTCAAATGTAGGCTGGGTAGTTTTGGCAATGTTATAAATCACTGGCTCTACCTTGCAGTAGACATTAGCCCACTAACAAATGCCAGGTTGTTCTTCACCTANGACCATGATTTTTATTGTCAGAACAGTTTGTGTATCTGACTATCAAATTATTACAATAATGTGTGTTTTTCAGACGATTTTAGGTATTGGGTTTTTATAGAAAAGCCATAAAGGTGTTTCAGCAGAGTCCTTAGATCAAAACTCTCAAAGCTGAAAGACCAAAGGATTAGATCAAATAATAATTTGGGTTGTGGGGCAATGATCATAAGGCTTCAGTCAATTTTGTGTGGAGCTTTGACTTCAGAGGACATGAGAGAGATGGCTCTCCTTAGGGACAATTTCTTGAGAGATTTGACATTGTGACACCTGTCAGTCATCATTCATATGGGAAAAAAAAAAGAAATGAGTCACTGAACAATTGCAGCTGGAGCATATCCATGACCCTTCCAAAAGTCACTTCCCTGTAATAGGAAAGAAATTTTGACTTTTGTGCATCTTTTCTGTGTTTTTTTGACTTTTGTTTTGGTTTAACTCTAAAGCGTATGGCTTCTGTCACAATGAGATTTTGTTTGCCATTATTATAGGGTATTTTCAAAAATCAAGATGATGTCTGAACGTGTAAACTTTACACACAGCTTCACTGCCTTAGTTAGGATTAAGATTGCTGGGATGAAGTATTATGACCAAAGCAACATGGCTTATACTGCCACAACACTGTACCTTACCGACAGGAACTCAAACAGGGAAGGAACCTGGAGGCAGGAGCTGATGCAGGGCCATAGCGGGATACTGCTTACTGTCTGCTCCTCATGGCTCACTAAGCCTGCTTTCGTATAGAACCCAGGACCATCAGCCCAAGGCTAGCCCCACTCACTATGGGCTGGGCCCTCTCCCATCAACCATGAATTAAGAAAAGGCTCTACAGGCTTGCCTCCATCTTGATCTTATGGAGGCATTTTCTCAATTAAGGTTCCCTCGTCTCAGAAATCTTTACCATGTATGAAGTTGACATAAAAATAGCCAGAACAATTATAAGTACTTAGATTCAATTTTTATCCCACCTTAAAATACATTTTAAACATTTAAAATTTTATTTTCAACACATTATTTTCTAACTTAATTGCCTTTATTCTCTTCTTTGCTATATTTTGAAAGTTAAGGTTCTGTAATAGTTACATCTTGTTGGGATTATGACTAGAGGCAGTAATTCTGCAACTTATATTGAAAATGTACCATAGGGATTGTAGCTGCCTCTGGACATAACAAAAACAAATCAATAATTTTCTATCCAGTTTACTTCTCCTTTTTAACCTGTAATTGTTAATTAGTAAACATTGCATTAGAATACAATGTGACGATTCTGATTTGGTTATCGGACCAAGAAAAATCACATGAGTTACACAGAACACTTGTATTCCTACTCAAGAGAGCGAGTTAGCTTCCTTTCTGGAAACAGTCTCCACATTTCCTGTCTTATCTGTGGCTGTGGGTGGTAACGTATCTCTAATCACTTAGTTACAGACATAAGGATGACCAGAGAGAAAGCACAGCATCTCTACTTATCACTGAACTAAAAAGCTAGATGAGGCCATACCTGTTCTCTGTGTGCTCCATGGTGTCTAATATTCATTGTTTCTTGAGTAATAGTTCAACTGTCGTTCTTAGCAACACATCAGTGACTGCATACACTTTTTNTTATAATTTTGAATGCCATATTTGTATATGCTCCTTTGGTTAGAAAACTTCAAGCCTTATCATGGGGCCTACATTTTAGAGTCACTTTATTTGGTATAAGATTCAGACAAAATATTTTCCATTTGCAGGGTGGTGGTGGCACATGTCTTTAATCCTAGCACTTGGGAGGCAGAGGCAGGTGGATCTTTGATTTCTAAGTTAACCTGTTCTGCAGAGATAGTTCCAGACAGCCAAGGCTACACAGAAAAACCCTATCTCAAAAAAAACAAATAAATAAACAAAACAAACTACCAAGCAAAAATATTTGATATTTACTGTACAGAGACAGGAAGTCATAAACATTTTCTGTAAAAGGTCAGATGTAAATAATTTCAGCTTTGTTTGCTCACAGTTTCTGTTGTGTTAGCTTACCCTGCTGGTACAGAATGGAGCAATAGTAACAGAAGAAGAAATGAGGCTGTCTTTCAAGAGAAGTTCATTTTCAGTAAGTAAGCAGAAGGCAAGATTAAAACTATGTTCACCCACGGGCCATAGTTTACTAACTCTTCATTTGTGTGATGACAAAGAACACAACTATAAGTAAAGTAAGTCACTTCATTAAGTGAATGTTTTATTTACTGAAATTCAAAATTTGCATAAATAAAAGTCAACAGAAGATTGAATATTCTTATTTTAAGTGTGACTGGTTGACACTGTAAATAGAGCATTTATTTCAAAATGCTGCTCAAGATGCAGGGAACTGAGAATACAGTACCCATATTTTTTTTGGATTGTATGTGCTAGAGCTTCATTATAGTAATTTTTATTATATTCAAAATCAATATTGTGTTTTTATTATCTCTCCCTCAGAATACTATTTCCTTTGTTTTGTTTTTATTTTGTAGATATTATTTTTCTGGAAACACACCTTCATTAAATGAATCTAAAATTATGTCTTCTGTCATGGGAAATCATTTATTTTAATGACTTACAACCATTGCATGTTTTTTTCCCCATATACTACTGGCTAATCTGTCAACCCTAAGCATTTAGGAATCTTGTTATATCTTCCTAAAGAATGTGCACAATGACATGTATATNATTTTCCGATGAAAAATGTGGGGATTGCTTTTTCAGGTGGGAGTAGATCTCAGATTTATTCATTATTATACTTAATTTCATATTTTGGCACACCAAATTCCAAGCTAATGTTTTATGCTCTCTCATATATAACTTGCAGCTCCGTTGATGCCTTCAGTATATTATTTCTCTCATCTGCTAAGTGTATCTCTAGATGTTATATGACTTTTCCTTAGATTTCTGAAACCATCACTATAGTTTATGTGAAGCATGAAATGTATCTGTTTTTGATGTGTGCACCTCGAGATTGTAAAATTTGCTGCTGAACAACAAAGTCTGAGACAAAACAAAAGGCTAAACGATAGCAAATGAATATTGTAACAATCAGATTTTATTTAATGATATAGATTTGAAGATATTTCTATGTTATTTAACACAATAAATTTTATCCAGTAAGTTCATTCANTCAATTGTTCAGTGTTACATTAAATAAATACCAGCTTATTTTATTTAGTTTGAATGTAAAATTGCTTGCTCTGAACATAAAAATTACTCATGGTCATTACATCTCTGCAAAGTTAATATTAACTATGTACAGCTATTGGCCAACTTATATCAACTATTGAATTATTACTATAGACACCTATTTTAAAGTGCATTACACATAATTAGTAGTGTTTACAGTAAAAAGTCGAATTAATATTTTTGATTTTTGGTCTTCTGTTTGACTGTATGGTCTTCTGTTTCCTGTAACTTATAAGACTAGATGCACCAATGGCCCTTTTTATTAAAACAACTAAAAATATTGGATACATTTTAAACACATTATTCAACTGGCAAGAAAAGAATGGTATTCCAAGGCCAAACACTAAATGAGAACTGGACTTGAGAGAAATAAGCAGAGCTCTGAAGAGGCATTTTTCCTGTGAGCATTTCCATCCTGAGCAGCTTTAACTTGGGCTTTGTACCCACTGGGAAAGGGACCTCTAGCAGGAAACGCTCTTCATGGAATTAGGATTACATCAGCTTAGTCTCTCAATTTATGGATGAAGCAAAAATACCCNCAACTCTACATTTGCAAACATGCCCTGAAAGGAAAAATGAAACAAGACAAGGCTCAGGGGGAGGGGGCCAGAGTTTATTTCAAAGAGAATGTTTTTTATGCAGTTTTCGCTTTCAAATTCATAGGACAAAAGTGACTTAGACAGGGAGCACAGCCAAAAGTTAGATTTTCAGGAGCTTGCACTAAACATGTTCTTAGTGATCTGGTGGAAAAATAATGCAAGTCCATGCAATGTAATTGACCCTCAAAAGAAGGATCAAAATGCAACATCATTTAAATCTCTGAGTATTACCAGCATAATATTGTTTCTAAGTGGGATATAAAGATTCAAAGTAAACATTAAATTAAGTAGGAAAACTAAAATCGACAGACACAGGCTATAAAGTATATTTATTAAATATATAAATAAGTAAAATGGATTAAAATTTAATATATATATATATATATATATATATATAGCTAAACAAACTATTAATCCTCTTACAATTAAAAGAATTTAAAACAAAAAGTCAAGGAAAATAACAGATTAGATCTATAATATCAATCAGCTTAATTGAGTCCATGTGAAAAGACCACTCATTCTTCAGTTCTCTCAAGAGACCCAAACCATAGGGAAATGATTGGAATCTAGCTCATACAAATACAAATAAAGATGTGAGGGAGTAGGTGATAAGTCAGGCATTTTCAACAATCCTGAGAAAAGAATTGTGGTTTGAATAAGAATGGCACCCANGGGCTCTTATATTTGAATGTAAGTCACCNGGGAGTGGCACCATTTAGAATAATTAGGAGGTATAGCCTTCTTGGACTAGGTGTGGCCTTGTTGGAGGAAGTGTGTCACTGGCCATGGGTTTGGAGGTTTCAAAAATCCTGGCATTGCATTGCTCTCTCTCTTGGCCTGAGAATCGCGTTATAGCTCTTAGCTATCACTCCATGCTACCTGCCATGCTGTCCACCATAATGATAATGGACTAAGCCTCTGAAATTGTAAGCAACCACCAATTAAGTGCTTTCGTTTCTGGGTTGCTGTGATCATGATGTCACTTCACAGCAATAGAACACTGACTAAGACAAATGCTAAGTACCCAAGACTCAGTGCTCAGAGGAAANCACTGAAAGAGGAGCAGAGAGAGCTCCAACAGTAGCATAGGACTGAGCTCAAAACTGACTTTATTAGTTCCAAGTTATTCGGCACATCAGCTTAGATGTGCTGTGAAGAAAGAACAGACACCAGATGGAGAGGTGACTCATTTGGTCAAAGTCTCAGTCACCAAACTTGAAAATCAGTTCCATCTCAGAGCCCCACAAGTGTAAGGAGAGAACTCTTCCTGAAAGCTGTCCTCTGTCCTCCACACACGCACCATGGGGTGTGTGCAGTGCCCACCTTCAAATAATTAACTTTTNCAAAGCAAGAAAAGTGACCTGAAAATGGCTCGGGTTGAATTCCTTTCATACAGAAGGAAAGACTGATACAAATGGCTATGTATTTTGGTTACCCATATCAAAATATTCGTTGTTACTACTTACATACTTGAACTTTTGTTGAAGTACAGATCCAGAACTAATTAAATATTTGTGACACTTACAAGAGTTATGCTCAGATTCTAGATTGGGATTCANTGATACTGTGGTAGGCAGCTCAGAGGGGCTTAATGCTCACATAGAAGATCCAACACATTTATTCAAGGACTGTAAATTATGATTAGGAAATGCAAACATGACATCATCACAGGTTCCCTAGTCTAGTGCATGCTTCTGAAATTTGGAGTGCTTTTACAAGACCTCATTACGATGGTTGGCATAAAGTAGTTTATATCTCCNTAAGTTCATANTAAACTACAAAGAAAAAAAACCCACAAATACAGTGACTGCGTCAATATCTGCAGTTTCTCACAGTTCAGTTACCTATATTAAATGTTAAAATATTTATGNTAGAGTATAAATATTTAAATATTANGGTCATGTAGAAGGGGGTCTGCAGGAGATAGATTAATATTTCAAAGCAGGCAAACAGAACAGACAAGGATTCAGATTCAATGGGAATTTAAGAGTTATTCAGTGTACGCCTTATCTGAAAATCTGAATGAACACATGACAAATAAAACATTCTTTTAGGAAGTGAGAAGACCAAGTAACTGATGCATCATCAGGAAATATTATCTTGGCAAGAAGGGGACACTGATGAAGTATACCTGACTAAGGTTAATACATACTACAAACATGTTGTTACTATCCATGCAGCTGTGAAGAACGAGCATACAAAATAAAGACATGTTTAGTACTGGGTAAGGGTGAAATCTGAGGACTTTATGAATTGTCACTAGGTTACTAGTTTCAGTCTTTCTCAGAAATAATAGTTCTCCCTTTCCTTATTATAACTATCAATCAATTCATTATTTATTCAATATACATCAATGTACTCCCCTTTATCTATTTTGAGAAGTTGGGTTGTTAACTTAGAAAAGATATTAAAACCTCTATTATACATATTATGAGGTATCCAGGAACTCCTTGTAATGAAAGTCAAGGGAAGTTAATTAATTTACACTATGTTCCTCCCATCAATATCCAATGTTTAATAATTACACTGACTTTTTCTTCAAGTGTCCTTCAGTACTGGAAACTTAATCCCTATGTCTGTTTCTCAGTTCTGGAATTGTATAATTTTATTCTTGATCCATGAGATACAGTTAACATTATTCCTTGTCTATTTTCTGTAATGGTCCAAGATTTCCACATCATCATCACCAATCTTGTTACCATCATTTATGAATTATACTGTCATCTAAAACAACANATGTACTAGCAAGGTGAGAATAGTATTATTACATTGAAATAAACAAAAACATATGCATTTCTTTTTCTTTAAGAATATGTCTAGAGATAGGCAGTCCTTGGGTTCAATACAACTCNTACAAGAGTCCCTGGTTTTTCTGTTATTCTGGTACAAAGAGGCCATACATCATACATTTCTATCCCAAGATAATGAATTGAGCTTTATCTATTAGAGAAGTATGGCATGCAGGGAATATCCCCAGAGTCAGAGATAAAGGGGTTAAACCTTATATTTTATGGTACTTTGAAGATTCCTCTCACTATTTCCACTTGTGTCTTACACTCAGGCAGTTATAGACAGAGGCAGAAATTTCATATATACAATAAAACATGGTATTATGTTAGTTAATAATATAATGGTAAAAGAAAAGAGAGTAACATTTGAGGCAAAAATTCCACTATTCCTTAATCCAAAAATCATCATTTTCAGCAATGTTGATTGCCCTGGAGACAACAAGGTAAATGTAAGAAACCAGGCACTGAAGTAGAAACAGAGCTTGATCCCACCTATCTGAGGAATCCAAAATAGTTAAACTCTTGAATGTAGAGAAGAACTGGGTTTTCCAGGCTGAAAAGATGAAGAAATTGGGAAGTATTAGTGACAGGCTACAGATGTCAGCNGTCTTGTGTTTGGCCTGTTAGTCAGTTTCTAAGTGTATATTTGTGGTACTGAAATACATGGCATATCCGAAGTATTAAAATGAAAAAAACGTTTAAAGATAGGTAGATGATTAAGGAGACTAGTTTCCTTTCAAATGCTTCATAGCAGAAAAATGAGTGCACATGGTCAGATTCCATTCAAGTCAGCTCAGCAGGATTTCACTGCTTGGAGGTGTCTTACCAACAGGAACTGACTGCAGCAGCAAGTGAGGACCAACGGTAGGCATGGGGTCCTCAGAATTACAAAAGTGCTGAGGACTATCACTTATATATGTAAAACAAACTGGAACTCCACAACATTTTAGCACAGGTAAATTGCCAAAGTTGGAAGTCATAAAAATAATTTGGTTGAATTGTGGCTAACATGAAAAACAGCCTTTCCTCAGAAATGATAACAAAAGAAAAAGACAATGATCTATTCCAAAGATCTTGTGTGAGCTCAAGTCAAATCACAGCTTAAACGTTTATCTGCCTTGATTTGTCATTTCAATACCCACAGCATCAAATCTCTATGCTGTTCAAGGTAATATATACATATATAATTTCATTGTAATATATGTATATATGTGATTATATATAACCATATTTACATATATGATTAATATCAATACATATTTCCTTAAATATATTAGGAGCTAAATTATATGGTTCCTTCATATGTGTGAGTGGATAGACAGATTTTATACACACACATTTATATAGTGAAATGATTAACTAATGCGAGTAGGTTAACCAAGTGCTGTATAGATGCTGTGTGTAAGAGCAGAGTGTAAATCTCATCGCATGCTTAAATAGTAATCTAAAGAAGGTGAAAAGACGTTAGTCGATATCAAAAGCTAAGCTGGTATTTCATTCAACAAAACAATGTAACTAGAATTCCATCTTATTACTTTTAAAGGATAAAGTTTAATTGTATATCATTTTGACCAATTTTCAGAAAGAAAAGCAACTGGAAAGAAAATATCTTTAATCTACCTATATAGTAATTCTTCTTTCTTTCATTTTCATTCCTTCCTTTCATTCAATTGTTCTTCTTTAATTTTGGGATTTTTGAGACAGGATTTTGCTATGTAGACTGGTTAGCTTGATATTCAGACTAGGCTGGCTTCAAACTTGTGGTGGTCTTCCTATTTCAATCTCCCCTGTGCTTGGATTATAGGCATGATAGACCATGCTTGTCTTTCATTTTATTTATTTATTTTTGTAGCAGGAAATGTTTGTCATGTTGCATCCACAANTAGGAAACAGAGAATGATGGCTGCTGGTACTCAGCTCACTTTNTCTGTTTTATTCAGTCTGGGGCCCTTCTAATGGGATTGTAACACACACATTCAAGATGGGTCTTTTCTTGTCCATTCAACATATCTTGAAGACCCTCATATGCATCCATATGTGTATTTCCATGGTAATTCTAAATTCAGCACATGGACAATAAAGATTAACAATCACAATGCCCTGTTACCCACGTCCTCTTTCATTTTCCATGCGTACCACTGTACACTTATTCATCCATGGCAGTATGCACCAGCATCTGAGCTACATGCAAATAGTTGATGCTATGGTAGGGATGTAGCACAAGTGACATTTGCGAATACTATCCTCTCATTCTTGATATAAAAACATTGAAAGTATTTGCCTTTGGGGATCTTGATTATCTCAGGCTATAATGCTGTGGTAACGATGAGCAAGTGGCACATTTAAGAACAGTGAAGGATTTATTTTTGACAATAACAGAAAGAAAAATGGAAGGCTGCCGAACTATCATATAGGAAAAAAAATCCCGTTCTTTTGCTATTTTATTGTTTGAGAAGTTGCAGTAAATCTTCACTCTGGCTCCCATCCTATTTTATTTTACTGTAGCTATCATCACTTTTACTGGGGAATGCTTTATGGAGCACTTTAGCCCTCAAATTTCTCTCTCTCTCTCTTGCTCTCTCTCCCTTTTCTCTCTCTCTCTATTTTTCACAAAGCACTTGCAGTGACATTGAGATATCTCAAGCCTTTCAAGGTCTAGACACCCTGATGATAAATGATTATTATTTCTGCTGTATATATTTGCTTATTTATTTATTTATTTATTTATTGTGGTGTTTGGAATCAATCTCCAGGCCCCCAGCATGTTAGGCTAGTGCTCTACCACTGATGACAAACATAGCCTTTATTTTGGCTTTAAGAAAGAGTATTTGGTCATTATATCCAAAGGTCAGGGTGATAACTAAATCCTTTTTCTTAAATATTTTAATTACATTTTAGGATATATCTCTCAATTCAATTATAATGAAATTTTCTTTGAGACTGCCTGTTTTGGCGAGCTGTGGTGCATGCATTTAATCCCAGCACTCANGGAGGCAGTGGCAGGCAGATCTCTTTGAGTTCCAGGCCAGCCTGATCTACAGAGTGAGCTCCAGAAGAGCCGGAGCTACACAGAGAACCCCTGTTTTAAAAACCATAAATAAATAAACAAACAAATAAATAAGCAAGGGAATACATTTGTCAAAACATTAAAAAAATGTTCTAAGTGCTACATCATCATTTTTTAAGATTCAGTCAACAAAAGAACATGTCCAGTCACCTAGGGGCTGAGCCTGTCATTAAACCNCACATGACTTAAGAAAGGAGAACAGGTAGAATGCTCTTCACTCCATCTTCCTAGCTCTGATTTCATGCATATATTTCACAATGTATTCTGCCNCTCACCATGTGTAGTAGAGAAAGTTTCCACACTTTTTTGACAAACACACCCCAAACCTTGTAAATCTTGTAAACCTTGTCATAATCCCANTAAGTTGTAACTGTTCTTATCTAAGAGCTGTGTCTTTATTGGCTGTATGTTCTCAGGGTCAAGGCANATNTGCTTGATATGAAATAGGAACTCAATAAATATTGTTAGGTGAATAAATGATTATTGGATGAATGTTACTAGCCATTTGGATGTTTATTTGCAACTGTGAACTACCTTATGAAGTGTAGAAGAAATACATTTAAATATGCAAAGCACAGTGCCTTCAGGGAATCTTACTTTAATTAGCTGATTGTAAACATCTGAAAGGAAGAACATGTGCATCATCTCTGACAACTGAAGCCTGTGACTTGAATGTGTCTTGCAGCCTTAGTCAATAAAGCTTTATTAGAAGAAAGCCACAATTATTTGTTTACACATTGCAGTTAATCTCTGCATTGTTGCAACAGAGACCATTTAATCCACATAGTATATTTTCTTTCTGGCTCTTTGTAACATAAAAAAAATTTATTGTTTTAAATTGTGTGTGTGTGTGTGTGTGTGTGTGTGTGTGTGTGCACACCTGAGGAGACCTGAGGCATCAGATTCCATTGGAACTAGTGTTATAGGTATGTGTGAACCCCCTTATTATGTTCATGCTAAGAATCAAATCAGATATTTTGCAATTGTAATATGTGCTCTTAACCATTGAGTGATCTCTCCAGCCCCAATATTGCTAAATCTGAGGGAACAAACAAGTCTATGTGGAGGAGGGAGCCAGATGTAAATATATTCCATTGATGAATTTATAGGCCAATAAAANGATTGTGACAACCCTTATCTAAAACTCCAATCTGCACTTTTCATTCATCACTTTCATATTCCANTCACTCCCATGCAGTGTTCTGCTCTTAGTCCCCACAATGTGGGAAACGAATAGTTCCTTATCATGCATTCAAAGGAAAAAAATCTCTCCAATCCTTCATTTTTAGCACCTCATTCCTACCTTCACCTACCAGACATTAGGCTCGGTTAGAACTCATTGTTTCTCCAGATCTCACATGTCAGTTAATTTTTTGTCACTGTTACAAGATCTCAGGGTATGGTGGTTCACAATAGTGATCCCAGCATGGAGGAAACTGAGGCAGGAGTATCACTTAGAGCTCAAGGCCAGCCTGGGCTACAGAGTGAGATCCTTTCCAAAGAAATGAAAATAAAAACAAATACTATCTCAGAGATAAGGGATTTTTAAAATAAGAAAGCTTTATTTTGACCCATAATCTATTCAATATTCAGTTCATGGTCACTTGATCCAGTGGATTGAGGTTTTTATTTGTGATAGTCTGTATCACATGACAGGGGNTTGGGGGGAGGCTGTTGGGCTCATGGTACCAAGAAAAGAGAAAGGACCAAGTTACCTGGGTCCTTTTCAGTGCTAACCACACCAATNATCTAATTTCCTTCTTCTGAGCCTCTTTCCCAAGGGCTCCATCACAGGCTACTCACCAAGCCTTAATAGATGTGTACATTGGGGAACATTCAGGGTCCAAACTGTAGCCTATCACCATTGCTCATTCTAGTGTTTTAGTGTGTCAACTAGATTTATTCACTTCTACCAATGGCCCAGTTTCCGAAAATATATGAATCTGTTTTCCCTGCCATATGACAAAGTTTATCAGAGTTAACATTTAAGTATTTAAATTGAAGCCACATATGATTTTTGTCAGAAAATATATTCATTGAAATGATATAATAATAACACATCCATTTTCATAATATGATTGCAAATATTTGCTTAAACTTTGACTTAAGAGAGAGTATTCTGCCACAATTGGGAAAACCTGCACGATATGAATCAATGGAAATTTCTGTAGTTTCAGAGTATAGAGCACTCATAGGGCAGGGCAAACATTCAGGCACACAGTCATTTTTCATGTTTTTTCTAGTCTGCCTGGGGCACTGTTTGGGGTTCGCTGAACCCTTTTGGCCACTGCTTTTGTAGCTCTGTACCTTTAAAATCAAAACACAGAGAGCATGATTGAAGAGAAATGAAAGATGACACATTTGAAGAAATGAAATAGTAGATGTAGTCGGTGACCCTGGATACCTTTGTTGTAAAAGGAAGAATATACATAGAATTAGGAAACATTGGGGCCAAGGGCACTGCCTACATCTCTATGTGTTGAGCATATTTGCTCAAGGAAAGATGAAATGTGACAACTGCTACATGAACTAATAATCATGAATCCAGANTCTAAAGACATCTGCCCCTGTGCAGGAAGATTCTGAGTCACCATCAGCCAGTGATCATCTCTGTNAGAAAAGAGTCTCCAGCACTCTGGTACATGCCTCAAGTTTGTCAAGTAAAAAATTAATTGGTGAAACAATTCAAAATTTAACTTCAGGTGTCGCCTGAACATGATAGCTTACCCTTTTAAAAGTACTCATCTGGGTTGCAGTATGAGACACAATTCCCAGAGACTCTGCTTCCTTGTGTCTTCATTTCCAAATGCTAGCTTGGCTTCCATTANACCTTCTCCAAATTCAGAATTACCTATTGCATTTCTAGTTAATTAATAATTTTGTGGGCCTGGTCTCTTCAAGATTATGTTCATGCTAATTTTGAAAAAAAAAATGGTTTCTTTGTTTTGCTTTAGATGCACAGAAAATCTTCAGTTCTAAGGAATTTAGGAATTATCNTTTGAATGGTCACTAGTGCTCAGTTCTCAAGTGTGGGAGCCCACAGAGGCTTCCTAGTGACAAATTACTCAGGGTCAGAGAATCTGAGCTTGCTTTACCCAGCAGGGCTGCACAAAGGGGTGATTTGACCACAGGCATGGTTACCAGGTGTTTGGAAAGGTCTACACTTGGCTGTATGCTGTGCTTTGATCTTGCACGANGGAGGTCTTTTGTTCCTTCCCTTTGGCATGTTATAAAAAGTCCTTTTCAATAAAGGATGAGGCTGGTGGGTATTGATCCAGGCCCTCCCAAAGCTATTCTGTGTTTCTGTCTTTCTTCTTGTCTTATAGCTCTCTCTATCATTTCTTAATTTCTCTCTCCTCCACCTAAGAGTCCTTCAAAAGGTGGGAGCAGGTCAGAGCTGGACTCCCCATAGACTCCCACAGATGGCACCCTGAACATGAGACTTAGGTACNGAGAAAAAAGAGAAAGAACACCGTGGAGCAGGAGGCATGTCCAGTAATTAATTAAAGGAGGTGATGATATTCTATTCTTTGGGAGTAAAGTTGTAAATATAAAGCAGAGTAGTTAAAGTTAGGCTGCAGCAAGTATCTCTCTCTGTTTTTATCTATTTACTAAGTTAGGTTTAAAGTTGTAAAAAAGTTTAGGTGAAGGTGGAGAATATAGGCTTTAGGTCTAGGAATATGGTGAAAATTTACTATAAAGCAATTTAGAGTAGTTTTTCCCCTGAACACGGACAGGAGGACCTGGGACNCAGAAAACAGCATCCAGGACCTAGCAGCCACCATGAACTTAGCAGTCTGAGTAGATTCAGAAGCTCTAGAAGCTGCCAACAACAGTGGACTCCAAGAATCAGCATGAACAGTGGGGTTCTACCTGCTTTCTGTCATGGCTGAGCTGTGGTGAGGAGAATGCAGTCAGCCAGGCAGAGGACATGGCTTGAGGCTATGTGGAACCTTNACAAACCAAGCAGAGACACCTTTGAGGGGAGAATCCTAAAAAAGGAGTAACTATACCAAGTACTGGGTGGTGAGAGGATTAGGGGTGCTGGCAGGCAGTTTGGAGGATCCCCAAGCCATGGCATTACCCTTGGGGTGGCATTTGGCCATGCAAGCAGGACAGCACACAGGGCAGCACACCCCTGGCAGAGCAGGTAATGGAGCCAGGGTACAGCAGCTGCAACTGGCTGTGGCTTGGTTTCTTCCCAGAGCCAGGGTTGCTGAATGAAAGCTTCGGCTAANAGTGGAACCTTGAGCCCATGTGGCATGAGGCAATTGAACATCCTCTAGTCTCAGGACACAGGGGTCCTGGGTGGACAGGCCAGTTATGGGGGGCACAGACAGACTGGGACTATGGAAGCTGAACGGAGCCAGCAGCAAAAACTATGCAGTTTGCTGGTGGTTCAGGCTGGCCTTCCTCAGCTAGCTAGCAGCTTTTGGCCCGGAGCAGTTTTCACTATGGGAAAGCTAACTAAAAGTGCCTCTGTGGCTGAGAGTAAGGCTTTAGAGATGCTGGTTTGAGCTGGGTTGCAGGCAAGGGGAACTGCAATAAGTTTTGGTAATGGGCCTCTTCATACTTAGAGCTGTTTGCTTCAGAGTCATTATGACTTGGACTGATATAAAGGGACTTCAGGGCAACTGATGAGCCAGGCCCTGATTTTGAGCACTCAGAGGAACTTTAAGTCTGGTACCATAACTGATTTTTTGAACTTTTCAGACTTAAAAACTGGGATGGACAGGAGTGATTCAATTGCAATGGGACAATTTTGACTTTACTTATGCATATAGACTCTATCAACTGTGATGACTCATGAATTGTTTTGTGTATGCATATATGCTTTATTAACTGTGGTGACTCATGAATGTTTTGTGTAGAAATGAAACTTTTGTGTAAAAATGGAAATATTTGAATATTTGGTATAAGTATAGAGAAATTTGTTTTTTTTTTTACCCAAGCTCAAGATGCAGCTTAAAATTTTGTAAAGAAAAGAGGGAGTTAATATTCCTCAGTCTCTTTAACTTAAAAAAAATTTTTCTTGTCCCTTGAGTGGATTAATGTTAACTGTGTTAATGTACCCTATGTTTTGTTAGTAGAAAATGTAAATAGTTCTATTAAGAAATTGCTTTTGGATGTTTGCTAGGGTTTGTAAAGTGAATATAGTTCTATTGAGAGTTTGCTTTTGGATATAAGTTTGTGAGAACTGTAATTATGTCTAGCAATATTCATGCTATAATTATGTTAACCTGTTAATGTTAATGGTGATGCTAAGGAGTTCTTAGGTTTCATGTGGTTGCATCAGGAGTCTATTGATTTAAAAAAGGGCTTGGTGCANCTAAGACTGCTGTAGGCATCTTAGACCCATTCAAAAAGGCCATTCTATCTTTATCATCATCTACTTCTTTACTGGGAGGTGCGGCAGCCAAAGGGAGCAGGAGTATTGCTGTGATAATTCTAGCTACTTGCAAGCTTTTAGTGGAAAAGCTGTTTCAGAGCTGAATAGAGTTAAGCTCTGTACCCTCACTTTATATTATTAAGGAGGGGGACCTGTAGGAGTCCACAGAAGCTTCCTAGTATCAAATTACTCAGGGTCGGAGAATCTGAGCTTGCTTTATCCAGCAGGGATGCATAATGAGATTATTTGACCANGGGTGTGTTTACCAGGTGTTTGGAAGGGTCTACACTTGGCTGTATGTGTGCTTTGATCTTGCAAGGGGGAGGTCTTATGCTCTTCTCCTTTAGCATGTTATAAAAAGCCCCTTTCAATAGAGGACAAGGCTGTTGGGTAATGATCCAGGCCCTCCTGAAGCTATGCTGTGTTTCTCTTTCTTCTCATTGTCTAGGTCTCTCTTTCTATCCATCATTTCTTAATTCCTCTCTCCTCCACCTAAGAGCCCTCCAAAACATGGGAGCAGGTCAGAGCTGGACTCCCCACAGACTTCCACACTCAATCCATTTGATTTTTATTTTTTATGTGCATGCGTGCCTGCATGTAGTTATACATGTAGCATGTGCCATGCCAGTAGG
>LZPO01088341.1:13388-28253 GCA_001675575.1 Neotoma lepida | reverse complement strand
ACAGACAGACAGACAGACAGATGACAGATGACAGATGGGTGGAATAAACTAAAGGTCTTGAAGAAACTTTAAACATGTGCGTTAAAGTTCCTGAAGCCTGATAGAATGACTTCATGACTGTGAAACAATTAAATGCTACAGATTGAAGGTCAAATTATTTTGGACTAACTTTAGTCCCCTCATAACTATTTACTTCCAACTTTTGTATCTTAACGTATAGCCTTTTTACTGCAAGACAAATCTTTTGAAATACATTATGTACTCTATCTCTCAACAGCCAAGAGTGTTCTAACATATGAAACTTACAGAAGAAAGATCCCTATAAGGCAGGGCATGGGTGGAGAATGAAGTCCAGAAGGTGTAATAAAAACATTGTCAAATTGGCATATGAGAAAAGAGAGTTGACTGAACATCCTAGTGAGGCCATCTAAAACCAGCTCATGACATCCCAGAATGCCCAGAAGTATCATGTACCTCACTGTACTACAAGAATACACATCCTTGAGTGGAGACTTAAAATGTTAATGCATGTGACACAGATGTACTTGTAGGATTATATATAATAGGAAGGATCCCTAAATGAGTGGATAAACACTTGCAATACAAATGAGCTGTGCCACCATTCTAAAGTTGCTTAGAAGCAGTGATCCTGTATGCAGTGGGGCTACTAAGCTTTCCTGTCTCTCTTCTCTGGCTACTTTCCTCCTGTGTAAAGTGAATTTCCCTTTGAATTGTTTCTGCTTCTGCTGCCATTGTCTGTCTCTGCTCAATTCTTTTTTGGGGGCATGAGAATCTAAAACTCTTAGGAGTAAGCACAGATTCCCAAAATCAGGCAATAACACCTGCTATATTGTAATCTGCTGGCCCGCTGGCCTTGCTGATGTATTTGACAAATGCATTGGTTTATGATTTTCTGTGCAAGTAAAAGTGCATATATCATTCTACATCAGCAGAATCCAAATTCCTAGGTCAGAGTCATTTATGTTTGCTCAAAATATGGGATCTCGTAGGCTCTTGAATATCAAAACTCTTTTAGATCTAAGGCAGATAGATAATAGATAGATGGATAGCTAGATGATTGATAGGATAGATAGATGATAAACAGATGATACATAGAAAGATATAGATGATGATGATAGATGGGCAGATTAGATAGATACATGATAGATCGGTAGATGATAGCTAATAGATAGATAATGATGACACAACCTAGTGACATAATGATAAAATATAAATTAATTACCTCTAAATATGTCTAAGTAGAAAGATTTTGAAAGCAATAAGATTATTCTCTGAAATGAGACTTTTAAATTAAGTCATTTGTGTATAAGATCGTGGGGAAGAAAAGTTCCCTTCTTAAGACAAAAAGCAGCCGTAAAGTCCCATCAGACTCTTCTAAAAGGCTTCTTGAACATCAAATATCTTTTGCAAAACACTTCATTGATTTAAGTGTAAATTAATCAGCAATGCACTGATTCCATCTCCCCTAGAATAAGCATGGATTTTCACATCCAGATGAATAATGCCTTTCCTGTTCTCCACGTCATCATTAGAATGAGCGCTTTAGGTGCTCAAGGCTGACTCCCAAGTGTGCGGCTTTGCCCTTGATCCTTGCAAAGCAAGAGAAGTAGGCACTTTGCCAGCAAACTTTTTTGGTTCTCCATCTGAATATGATGGAAAATAATATGTTTCTTAGAATTCCATACAGAAAAAAAAATAGTAAGCAATGTGACCCTGGCAGTCTTTGTCTCTCTGGGCAGGAGATGAGCACTACAGGAGAAACTAAGGTGTTAAAATATTTGAAATTTGTTAGCCAGTTTCTGCTCTGACCAGGTATCTCTGGTTTCCTCACCTAAAAAATGGGGGAACAGACCTATTTATCTTGCAGCTCACTGTGGGGAAATATAAGATAATAAATCAATAAAAATTTATTGAGCATTTCTTCTGTGCTCCTGGGGATTCAGAGACAAATGGACAAAGTACATTTTCTGCTCTTAAAGGAAAATTTCTGCTCAGGATAGTGGGAATCTATTTCAAAGCTTTGTCTTTGGGGACAGAGTGGCATGTGTGAAGGTATAATAGTAAGGGGGACAGTAGGGTTGACCTGGGGGGGGTCACTTGCTTCCTGAAAGGAATATTGTTTTATAAACACTCAGGTATTAAATTATGAGCTGCTAAGAGGCAGAGGTATTCTCNTTAATACTCACTGCCAATGTAATTATGATTGCTATGAGTGATACTTATTATGATCATGTAAATCACCATTAGGGATCTGACCTATCTCCCTATGTTCACACTTAATTGTGTCAGTCAGACATAGCTTTATATCATTTTGATTATTCAACCTTTAGTTGCTTTCTTGACTATTCTATTTCTGTCCAAGGAGGTTGAGTTTCCTGGTTTTGCTTCGTTTTACCATGCTTTTCTCTCTCTCTCTTCCCTTTCCCAGTGAAATCTGTTATCTCCGTGAGCTCCCTACACCGATCTGTTGGACCATCTGATTTTCTAAGTCCAAATCTGGGTCTATGTCTAGTTCGCTGCTGAAAATAATGCCATAGTTACTTCTGCAGCCATATTCACTTGTTGATCATCTTAGATAATACGATTGCTAAGCATAGACTACAGATCAAACTTTAAGCTAAGTTTAGGAATCACAGATATGAATAATAGACTCCTTGCTGCCCAAGAAAGAAATGGCTCTCACCTCAAAGGGATAAAATGAGCCAAATATGAGTGAACATGTTTCACTGAGGCAGCAGTTTCATGAGACTTTTATAGTAATAGAACAAAGAAAGTTATAAAATAATAGTTTTGAAATACATTAATATGTATATTAGGCAGGTAAATTATAGCAAAACAGGAAAAACTCTGCTCTAAGACTTGGATGCTGTCTTATAGTGTTCTTGGCTCTTTGGTTGGTGGATACTAGGGACCTGTTCACAAAGTCTAAAGGATTATCTAATAGGCACAAAAATGAACATATGTACAGGAGGCCAATGAATGGTTATTAAGTGGGCTTAAGATGTCCCAAAATAACAAAGCTCTGGACTTGCAGCATTCAAAACTCTTAACATCATCGAAGTCAGACACAACTTTTTTCCAGCCATTCTTATTCATACTATTTTCAAGGAGTCAGAATCAATCTAGTAATGACAGCAGACAAAGAAGCATAAATAACAGGACAGTATATGAAGCCTCATACTAGATAGTGAATTGTGACAGGAGCCTCTAAGTGGGCAGAGGAGTGAAGATGGAAAACACGCATCTGTTGTGTAGCTGGTACCTGTGACTTGAAACATCTCCACCCACCCCCTCTTAGAGTGGGTAGGGAGGCTCATAAGATTGAGAAAATAAAGCAACATTATAAAAGCAGTACATAATTGCTGAGAAGAAAAAAGCAGGGACTGCACAGCTGAGCTGCCTATAAATCGTGTCTAAAGTCCCAAGAATGCACCTTTCACGAGTTGACCAATACACTAGGTTTTTCACTGATGCAGATACCTTTGAGTCACCCATGCTGTTGCAAGTAAGCACTTATCCATGCTTCTGTAAGTAACCCAATAAACTCATTGATTCCCTGAGCTAGACTGGGGTGGGATCATTTGATGGATCTTCCATTTGTGCAATCCCCAAGCAGATCTGTTTTCACGTTAGTATCATACAGCAACATAACATTTGTGGTTGTGTTAGTTAACTTTTTGTCAAGGTGAGAAAATACTTGACAGGTTGTAGGGAGGAAAGATTGATTTTTGGCTCTTGGTTTTAGAAATTTCAGCTGAAAGTTTGCATTGTTGTCTCCAGGCCTGTGGTGAGGCAGTAGAATGGTGAGGAGGTTATACTGCCCTCTGGAGGCTGGGAAGTAGAAATGAAGACGGGCCTGGGCTCTATTATGAACTACAAGGATTTGTCTCTCCTCCCATCAAAGCCACATCCTAAAGATGCTAAATCTCTCTCAGTGGTGCTACTGGCTTCCAGTCCTCCAACACATAGCCTACATGCAGCATATTTTGCTCCAAACCACAAAAGAGATGCATTTGGAAATACAGCATGACTATTATTTATTTGAGAAGAAGAATGTCATCTCCTTATGTTTAAGGTCTTCAATCAGCTGATCTCTGATAGTCTCAGAGTGTAGAGCCAAACCTAAGGACAATTCCAAGGAGTGACTCCAATGTAGNTGTTGGAAGTGAGACCCTCAATATTAATCAGCAACACAATAATGCATATTCAAGTAGATAGATAATTAATGTCAAAGAAAATAATGGCACTCATTTTGTAAGTTAAAGCCTCAATCAAGATCTAGGAGAAGTCATACCATCCTCCTCAGCCTTGACTCATGAATTCTATCCAGATTTCTTCCCTTAAGGCCTTTCTACCTACAAGGCTGTTCAGAGTTTGATCTTGAGAGCCTGTGGCTTCCAGGGAATTAGGTGAATAAAGCATCCCCAGCATAGGTCAGCTGGTATGAAGCTGACCCACGGTTGGCAAAGCACTTTACCTCTAAAGTTCTGACCTGGTCAAGAGCATTCTGCCAAAAGTTCTGTACCCAGGCATAAATATGGATGGCCAATCTTTTTCATTGTCTCTAAGCTCTGGTGCTTTCCTGACTTGCAGCTTACACTGGAGGGCATTTCATTGGACGGTGGCAGATTTCTCTTTCTATAAAATCTTCCTTTATCTCGTGTGTGCCTTAGAATCACATTATTTCTCCTTTAGGTCATTAAATAAGAAATATTAAATCATGTTTCTTTATCAGATTTCAAGACTGAAATAACTTTCTTCTAACACTAGTTGATTTTAGTTTTATATTAATTTAGATAGGAGAAGGGCAGATAGAATAAAAAAGCCTGCTTTTTTCTTTCTTTCTTCCTTTTTTTCTTCCTTTTGATGGTGACAGAACTTGGGATTGAACAGAGGACCTCATACACATACAGTAGTTTAATAAATATTAAACTACTGAACCACTTGTAAATCCCAAGAAAGACTAATTTTTTTCTCCAAGAAATATTGTTGTATGAACAAGGTATAAACTATTTAGAAAATGACAATTTAGAAAAAGATGAAAGAAGGGTGGTTTGCCTGGAGCTCAGAATGTGCTGCAGAACAGTGGGAGGTACCATTTAAAGGGTGATGGAGAGCTGGCAGAATGTCTTGCCTGGCCAGAAGACAAAAAAATNATACAATTAGGACAGAATACACTGTACGAATGTAGGAAATGATCTATTCTCTGGCTGTCTGTTCTTCTCCTGTAGTGGGGAAATTAACAGGGTCAGATAAGAGAAGATGACTACATGCATCCATTACGAGATAATACTCTTTCAACATCCTGTGAGGAAAACATTCTCATGCACACAGGCAAGTGAGGCCCAGAGAAGGTATCAAACCAGTTAATTAGTTAATCAAAATTAAGGAGATAATCATGCTATTCCAAAAGTTGAAACAATACTTAAAGGGCCTCAAATACCTTACTTTTTATTGCAAGCTTCATTCCCTTTCTGTGATATCTAACTAAGTCAAAGGGCAGGCCAATTCATTTACTATAAAATGAAGACATGCTGTAAGGACTCTGTTGCCTCTAAAAGCCTGTTACTGAGAAGCTTGTATAATAACAGACCTGCCCATCTCACACAATTTTTGCGAAGATCATGTATGAAAGTCAGTGTGTTTAAATTTATGTATAGGACTATACAAATGTAAATCGTAGTGGTAGGACTGTGACAATCTTAAATAACAAAACTGAGCAATTAAACGAGACTTTGAACACATTTTTATTCTATTATTCCCAAACAATATCCACAACAATATTTATTATGCTGAATCAGAATCACTTTGCCTAATTGTTTTTAAGAGATATAAATTATCTTTGGAAAGTTTTGGTTTAACTTAGTACCCATGGATCCTGGGGTATACGTTGTAAACCCACTTACCACTAAGTATTGTGATAGTGTTTGCAAATGTAAACATTAGCTTCTGCTTCATTTCAACTTACAAGTCCTTTGTACAGTGAGGTAAAGCTTAATTAAAAGTAGTTTGTAAGGGGTTGAAAATATCCCTCTGTGGGAGAATGCATATTCAGCCTTCAGGAGAAAATACATTTGGTTTCCTGTACTGCATACACACACAAAAAGTAGATTATTATAATCTCACATTAGTATAATTTTAATGTTGAGAAGTAGTATCAGGCAGCATCCATCTTTGTTTATACTTGTTTTTTATTTTTAGTTACAGGCATGTGTGAGTGTGAATGCATATGTGGATGTGAGTGCAGGTGCCCTTAGACACTACATGGATGGATCTACCAGAGCTGGAGTTAGAGGCCCAAGGTGGGTGTTTGGAACCGAACTCAGGTCTTCTGTTAGAGCAATGCATACTCTTCAACATTGAGCCATCTTTTCAGCCTTAGCTTCAGACAATTCNAATATAAATTGTAGTCTTATTAACTGTGTGATCTGGGAAGAAATCACTTATATTTCCCAATCCTTAGTTTTGTGGTACATTGAAGGATGGAAGGATAAAAATAATGGCTACTATCCACAGAGCTTCAATAATTAAAGAGATGTTGCAAGGAAACAATCTAAAGGAGTATATTATTATATGGTTGCTTGCCTCACTTCACGCTTGCCCTTTAAACTACTAAAGTCAGAAGATACTGACCAAACACAATGCTGCATAATAATATCAGTAAAAGAAACTCCAAGTTGAGTAACAGGTATCTGGAATCCAGTCATTTGAATAATGAATGCCTTGGCATTTCTTCTGTGCTCAGGGTAACTGTTTAATGGAGTGTTTGTCTGAATAAAGTTACCTTCTGTTATTATTAGTTTGCATAAAACATAGGGAGATATGGCCAGTGTATGGTGTAAGATTCTTTTTTCACTATATTTATTATAGGCAAACATATTTGCAGGAACAACTACATTTTTCTTTTCTGAGTATTTTTTGCAGGCCTTATCATTCCAAATCTCTTAGGCAAATTCGCTATTTACAGTGGAAATGGTTTTAACACCACATTTACGAAAATACAGATTCTTGATCACTTTCCCCTATAGACTACTGAGGAGAATTTGAAACCCTGTTAGTAGATGAAAAGTGAGTCCAACTGTATATCAAATTGGGTCTGAGGAACTGAAATTGTTTTATAAGCCTCAATTAAGCCTCATACTACCCCCCTGAGGTACGAAAGAAGTATTGTGCACTTTTATGGAGACGAAAACTCAAACGTCCATGGAGAGGTTAATCAATTTGCATCAAAGGCCTTACAGCTGGTCTGAGGTAGAAGCGGGAACAAAACTGAATTTCTTCCTGGGGAGTAACTTACCTTCTTTTATTTGCCTGATTACCACAGTGTATGAAACTTGGGGAAAAATCATGATCAATGCTCAAAAGAAACCCCTGAGAAAGGACTAACGTTCGCTTCACAGTTTAGTAAATGAGTGATTTGTTTTGCATGCAAAAGCAACAACACCTTTTTTGTTTTGCCAAACACTTGTGTGGAAATGACCCCGCTGAGGAAAGAAAGAGGGAGAAGGGAGTAGTTCAGGAATGAGGACAACAATTGGTGGATTTCTTTTTTCTTTCTTCCTTCTGCCTCCTTCTACGTAGCAACCTGCGCAGATATTGCTCGCTAGAGGGCACTTGAAGTAGAAGGAAAAAAAAAGCTTCGATATCCATCTAACAGGACTGGTGCCTGTGCAAGCAGAAGAGAATCGGACAAGCAGTAGCCAGTTTCCCACACGGCAGCACCTGTAATAAATGAGCAAAAACATCCTTAGACAGCAGTATGCAGCTTTGACTGACTGACAAAGAAATCCTGCACATAGTCTCTGCAATGACATTTCCTTTCATCTTTTCAGCGTTTCTCAAATGCATGCACATGGGCTTTTCTCTCTAATAAATGACTTGATAACAACTAATCAGAACCAGAAACCTCATTTGATACATAGCAGGACAATGTCCCAGCTCCTCCACATATCTGTAATCATCTTTATATCTATAACGATATGTTAAAGGTAAGCATGTGCATTTAACTAATGGTAATTATCTAAAAGATGCTTGGATCAATTAAATCCAAACATATTTTAGTGTTCAATAAAATATATTATAATTGACAAGTAATATATAAGAGGAGTGTTTCTCTTCTATTTTGCTTAAAAATAATGTGAAATATTTCTTCAACTTTTTTCTTTGTTTAATCCTCTTAGCTCCCAGGTAAGCAAGAAGGGTCCAGGATCTTAATTTAGTTATTATTCCCTCTTAGGATAATAAAAGAAAAAGAAAGAAAGATTAAAACCTAAATGCTCAGTGTTTAGTCCACAAGACCAGGCTGGCTTATGTGATAGCTTTGTCCAGTCCCTTTAAATCTATCTACCTTCCCCTCCTTCCCTCCCTCACTTCTGTTCAGAAACTGAATTGGGGCTTATCTCCTTTCTAGCACCTGGAAAGATGGGAGATAATGCCATTCTGAAGACCTTCTCCAAAATGCTCTCTGCACAGATGTGGTTTTTCAGAAAGTGTTTATACCTCCATTTACAGATAATATAATGGCAAGCTCCAGATTAGCAATTATAGTCAATATTCAGAGATACAGCCCTAATTTCAGGGACAGCTAAAACCAGTGAAGAATTCTCAACATCTGTAGTTCTGAACTGCAACCTTAAAGAGGATTTTACTTCAAGAACTGGTAACCACTTCTAAAACAAAGTTAGCTATTAAATCCCATAATTAATATATCTGAAGTAATCACAGGGTGATTCAGGGTACTTGCAAGTTTTCTGTTTATTTCTGTTACTTCTGATAATATTTTCTTGTAACCAGAATAATTTAGTACAAGAAAAGGATTAATATAACACTCATTTTTTTCTTTCTCAATTTTACATTTATCACATGAAAAAGAAATTGCCTAAGACTGTGGCTCTCCGTTCTAGCAAGCAATAGGATTCCTTGGAGCATTTGTTAAAACCCAGATTTCTGAACAGCTCCTAGATTCTGGGCCCCACATTTCCACTTCTGAAAAACTCTCAGAAGATGCTGGGGCAGAAAGCCTTCAAAGGACCAGGTTGAGCAGCTCTGTCTTGAGGAAATACCCATAACTGCTCAGTTGTTTAGTTTACTTAGTTTGGGCACCCTCTTATCTCTTAATGATTTTATTCAGCTGTTCATTTCAAACACTCTCATATAAGTTTTTTAAATTATCTTGTTTAATTAAATATTTATTAACTTTTCTGAAAATCTCTTTTGTTCTTAAGACTTCTTCAATATTATAATTAAAATGAAGATTGAGGGGCTGGACAGAGGGCTCTATGATCAAAAGCACTTACTGTTCTTTCAGAGGACCACAGTTCTAGTGCCAGTACCAACTCAGGTGGCTCACCACCACCTGTAACAGTTCCAGGAGGTCTGATGCCCTCTCCTGGCTTCTGCAGGCATCTGCATACATAGTTAGATACACATAAAATCAAATGAATATAAATGACCAAATCTTCTTAAAAAAAAAGTTTAATTTTCTTTTTTTTGATTCTTACCCCTGATCCATCTCTGTTTCTGCTAGGGAATGAACATAGAACTTTATGCACAGTAGACAAGCACTGTCTTCTGCATTGCAAGACCATCTCCAAAGTGGTCTTCTTTTGTGCCTAAGGTGGTAGTTACTGCATACTCTTTCTCCTCCTAGGCCCACAGATGGGCACAGTTTCAGGGTGCTCATTCTGAGGAAATGTGCAGAGAAGACTCTGTGTGGTACACATTGTATCTGTTTGGGCTGCTTCAGATTACAAATGTAAACATTTCTATTGTAAGTGATAACATTGCAGGCAGCTATTCCAGTGTAAAAGCCCTTCATTCACAGAATCTGCATTCCACAGTTTTAAGCCTGGTACATGCAGGGTAAAATCTCATGCATTCATCAGCTCATCTAAGGCTAAAATAGGAGAAAAAGAAAAGAAAAGAAAAGAAAAATCAGTCAGTACACCATATTAAATATACATAATTTTATTATTTTAGTTAAGTTTGGTTTTTAAATGTGTGCTGAAAGAGGGAAAAGGAGAAGGTTGCATCTTATTCCAGCCAATAATGCACTCNCTTGCCATTTCCTGCTCCAAATGGAGAAATTGGAGCTATAGCTGTCACATTTTTCTATGTCCCCCTTTCTTATAAGCATGTGAACTGGTGGCTTTGTTTAAAACTCTAACTAGCTGACCGCATTTCTTTTTTACTGTTTCCATTAGTCAAAATTATGGCAAAGGTTCAGTTCAGAGTGAACAAAAGAATTACTTACGAAGCCTGTGTCCATCTCACCTACTTTTCATCCCAATGAACTCATCTGCACATCTGTCTGCCTCTGGAACAGAACCAGGGAGGGTAATCGTGCCTCATCCCATTTCTTTGTTCCACTGACAAGTTTCTCTTTCTGCTCTTGTCCTATCAAAGCTCCCCTCACTAGTCCTCCTCAGTGAGGTTCCAAAACACACGCAGTTTCAGTCTCCATTTGAAAAAGCTNGTGGAGTTCCACCCTCTCCTGCTGGAAGTCTAGAGAGGATGCTGAAAAGAAAAGACTTTCTTGAGGGGGTACAGTCTCACCACTGAGACTTTGCACTGTGTCCTATTAGGTGTGGGTGGAATTGTTAAAGAGACAAATGCCTTGCCTTTCGACATCCTTGGTTACTTTAGAAATATCCTGATAGGGCTTTTAACATTATCTTAATCCTCTTTCACACTCCTTAATCACCCAAGCCTCCCTTAAGACACTGTCAGGAAATTCCTTGCAGAGTTTCAAGTGAGATTAGAGACGTGGAGAGGGTCACCTTAAACTCCAGTGGACCAAGAGTCCGTGAAGATAACATNCTTTGATATTACAAGAGTAAATATGATGCAGTGAGTCAAAGCAAACTTACAACCAAACGCGGGTGACATTGGATTCTGAATTCCTTCAGTTTGTCAGCTGAGTTTTCCCTTTTAAGAAAATTAGATCAGAGGATAGCCTCTCTCTAGCAATCTTTTCTTTTGAGATGACTTTGTTACTTGTGACACTCCCCAGCCTTCAGGAACATATGACCTTTCCTTTACTTCTCAGAGATGTAAGAAAGTACCCCCAAGGAAAGGTTCAGACCATTTGTTCAAAGTGAAAATGAATGTCTGAAAATTAAGCACAACCTAAGATGTGATCTATTTCTTTGTCCACTTGGGACTGTCTGGTCTAACAGCAGTTATAATTTGATTGAGGTTTGACTGCTCTTCTTTTCCAAGACAGAATTAGCCAATTCCAGAATACCCCATGAGCAGACACAGCCTTAAAGAGAACAGTTACTTAGTGACTGCTTGAAGAAAAAACACCCCCTGGTTCCCCCTGCCCAAATAATTCACCAAGTTTCTTTCTTAGGATAACTTGAATATGAATCAGATAGATATCAAACAGATAGTCAATATCTTCAATATTTTGCGGTGGGAGGTTAGATGCAGCATCAGAAAAGGCAAATTTGCATAAGTATTATAAGCATATTGTGCCTATTTTCCCATTCTGTTCANTGCGTCTCATTAATTCGAGTCAGACAGTACAGGATCTACAGCCCAAGCGTCTGCTCCTCTGTACCCCTTCTGCTGCAGCTCTGTCCCCAGATGGTCAAAATCCATCCCCAGAGCTCACATCTAGTCTAGTGAGTCAGAAATGGAATAAACCCCGGTCTCCTATGGAGGAGAGTTTTGAAGAAAGGCAAGGGATATTTAATTTGTCTTGTATTTTCCTGTGATAATCAGAGATCAGAGCTGCTGAATATTATTTCCACTTGTTAGCCTTGGTGATTACAAGAAAAAAAAGACCCGTATTCGCAGACCACTTCTTTCATTGGCTTGTACCTGGGTGCCCATTTCTTAACATCTGAGTGCTGAGAGGAGTTCATTAGAGGACTGGAAAAGCCAAGGATAGGGTGTCTCTCGATAGAGAGGGGAGCTACAAGGACATTGCTCGCCCATCCCCTTGCCCCCCGGGAGTTCAGTACACATTGATAAGGCTTACCAGACCCTCCCCTTCTGGCTACAGTAAGTTCTGCACATTTTCTTCCCATTCACTTAACTGCGAGTCCCTCTTGACTGCCTCTACTGTCCTTCCTCCCGCCCTCCCCAAAGGAGGAGAAACACTAGGACGTCAGGAATGCGCTCCACTCCAGGATCGCGACCCACCACCAAGAAACCAGTAGCACATGAGTTGTAGTAGACAGTGGTCTCGCAGAAGGGCAATTGCTTATGCAAGACGTCTTCAGAATGAGGGAAAATGTGAGCGGCCCACGCGCTGCCGCATCCTAACCCTCCACAGAAACCAGCTTTGGGTGTCTGAGACGCTTTTCAAGATAATGCTAGCCTTAGGGCTCAGGTGAGACCTAGAGAGAGAAAGCTGGAGGGTACCTCCTGTGCATCCTTTTCTCATCTGCCAGCAGTCTTTATCCAACAGCTTGGCCGCTCGGCTGGCTGTGCGCACAGCGTGGAAGGGCTCATCTTCACCCGGTGACTCCGGCGGCGGAGGCGCGCGGGGCGTGCTCGCGAGCGACCAGCGAAAAGTTGTGCGCACTCCTGGTAGGAGGAAAGGGAGTGGAGACCCAGCGCGGGAGAGCGCAGGGGCAAGGCAGGGAGGGGGTGGGGTGGGGGACTGCTTACATGAATTTCCAAGTGGTAGACCTGCCTCGGAGCTCTGCCCAATGAGATCCGTCAGGGGAGGCACCCGGCTCACTTTTCCACATCACTTCACAGTTACATTTGGCAGGCAGGCGGGCTCGCATGCGGGAGCGCTCGGCCCAGAATTAGTAGATGGATTTCGAATCCCCCTGCCTCTTCGAAGCTCCTCCGCTGCCGCTTTGGGCATAGACCAGAGCGTCAAGACACNAGCTGTACTTTTGGGCTGCGGACACCCAGAGCCCAGCGTGCCCGCTTCCCGTCTCCGCACCAGGCTCCGCAGCTCCGAGAGGCATGAACGCGATTCCGAGGCGACTACCCGGAAAGCAGGCATTCGTGGACACTTGCCCCCCTCAGGAGAGGACCCCCAGTTCCTCCAGCCATTTATGAACCTGGAGGCTTGAGGTTTTTCCGCAGCCCGGAGCCCAACCTGAGTAAGTACTATCCCCTAACCATTTACGCCTCCGGGCGGGGAAGAGCCGGAGNTATTGCTTCCTTTAGGAATTCCCACGCGCCCCCTGACACCTCCTTACGCACCTGGTGGATGAGAAATACTAGCACTTGTACCCGCCGAGCCGCGTCTCCTTTCGCGGCATCTGTAGCTGATGGGGATGCCTTCTGTCTAAAGGGTTTTGCAAACTGCTCTCTGAGCATATATGAAGGAGTCTGGAGCCCCAGGCTGCCCCCTCCAGTTTCTCCTCCACCCTCTCATNCTCCTGGTCGCTTGGCGATTTCGCCCTGGAGACGCAGGCAGGCGCTGCTGCAGCTGGAGCGCCTTCACTGCGGGGTNGGTGCGGTGAAAGGGAAATACTCGCCGCCTGCACAGAGGAGGCTGCGAGCCTGAAAGGAAAGCAGACTGAGGGGCCAGAGAAGCTAGCTCCTGGTTTTCTGCATGTCCCCACCTCTTAGCCGTGGGAGGGCGACCCCATCGGTTGGGCTAAGGGCTACTGCTCTGCTGCGAAAGCCCCAGCTCCAGGATTTTCCACAAGTGTCTGTTCCAGCCTGGGGGGCGCGGTGCCAGCTGCAAACTTGCTGAGCTCCGGGGCCACCTAGCCACTATGCAGTCACTAAGACGCTGCTCCGCACCAGCGGAAGACCCCCGGCAGTCCGGCCAGTGCCCACAAACCTGCACTCATAGGTCCCCGAAGCACCGGATGACTTCTCCCTCTCCCAGAGCCCATGGTACAGAAAGATATACGATGATCTTGGTGCTCAGCATCGGCCAACCCTGGGGGTCCAGCCGCGCCCCTCCCCTACTGAAGGCGAATGGGGACTCCTGGCTACTTTCTGCCAGCATGGTAACAGGTTCATGAGGGACCGACCCCGGTTTCCCACAGCTCTGGCCAAGCTTGGTAAACCTTGTAAACGTGCGGCCACCAATGCTGATACCAACAGGTATCCAATAATTTCTCCTTCATTTTTTTTTTCTTTTTCCCTTCCCAAGACTAAAGCCTCCCCTCGCCCAATCTTGTAAAAATCTCAAAGTTTTGTGCTGGTGGCCCCTTGCCCAAAGACATACAGCCTGAGACACATCAATGACTAGCCTGTTAGCCTCTGAGCGGAGATGGCAGCTGTTAGCTTGGATTGCTAAACGTAAGAAATCAAACAACATTAATTGTTTATTGTTGCAAACGCACAACATTAGTCCGTAATGGAAAATCAGGCTGGCAGCTGCTCACTTCAGCTCCAATTAAAGGGCAGAGCTTATAACCAAGCAACCAGGAGGGAGAAGAAGCCCTTTCAACTTTGCCCTGGTTTCTGAGGGTTGCCTGCAGTTTCCTCCTTAGGGGGCACGATCCGAACAATCCCTTTGCTCATCGAAGCTGCTAACCAGATCAGCAGCTATTTTCTGTTAACACTCTTCACAGTGTTTGTGGGAATGAGCGGACGTCTGAAACTGTATGCAAGAGCGGTGGCCTCTCGCATCAGAGACTATCGCCAAGCAGATAGAGAAACTGGGATGGCTGGTACTGGTTTGACATTCCCCTCCTCTTTATAACAGTCTGACAGCCATCTGGATGCTTAAAAGCTCTAGCTAGGCTGTCACCTCTGCCTTCATTATATGAGCATTTCAACTGGAAAACTATATGTGAGAAAGAGATATTTATGTAAGATTTGAAAGTGGGATTTTCCATCCATTCAGTCTCACTGCTCTACTTCACTGCATGCAAAATGAGCCCGGTCGTTCCTGCTAAACAGCGCTGAAAT
>LZPO01088340.1:5114-15241 GCA_001675575.1 Neotoma lepida | reverse complement strand
AAAAAAAAAAAAGAATCCCTGCCCCCCATGCCTCGGCTTTACCAAGGCTCAGGGCACACCACAGAAGATAGTGCAGAAAGACTATAAGAGCCAGAATATGGGAAAGAGTGATGCAAGCTTGTGTTCTGGACATGGCATGACCGCTGTGCTCATGAACTCAGGGTAGCTGTGGTTACCTGCATAAGACCTGCATAAGATTAAGCCTGCCAACAGCATAACATGGATTGGGGAGGGGCTCATGAGGCTGCACCCCTAATGCAGAGCTACTGGTAGTTAATGTTTGCTGGGGAAGGGGGAGTCATTCTTGCTCAGTGATGTAGCCAGTGGTAAACTGCCCATGCATCAGTAAAATGCCACACTCATGCAAGCAACCCCAACAGCTCAGTGTGTCACTAGGAAAAAAATGAAACTAGGGGGGACTTGTCGGGAGGAAGCGGTACAAACGGAGTGGGAGGGGGAGAGGCCAGTGTGAGAAGAATGTAATCAGAATACATTATACACATTTGTGAAATTGTCGAAGAATAAATGATTTCTTTTCAACAAATTTAAAGTATTGCCTAAATCCTTTGAAGTCATGGAATTTCTCATTTAAAGTAGCAAAGGTGAACTTCTCTTTGGTTCCAACTAGTGTAACAAATATGCTGGACAACTTCAGCCCTGACTTCCAGCACATCTTAGCCAAGTAAGTGCAGTTACAAAGGTGTGCGATTACCTTCTTCTTGTAGAGCCTCATGAACCTTTCTCTCAGTTCCANGAAAGTAGGCTTCACACATGTGTTGTTTGCTAAAGCTAATAATGAATGGGAGTGCCCCACAGGTGGTACTGAACACAGGCTCGTCTTCCAGCCTTCTTGATTCCAGGAGACAAATTGCAGAGCAGGTTTTAATCTGAGAGAGACACAAAAACCCTGAGGTAAGAACTAAGGTGCTAAAAACGCCACATTACAGCAGCTCAGTCCACATCAGCAAAACCAGGACACTAGCGGAAGCGTCATTCTAACTGTGTTGTTCGGAATCTGCCATCTGTCTTTAAAACTGGCAGTATCATGTGACAGTATGATGAAGCACCTTATATTTCATTTAGTGCTTACAAAAACAAGGCTTTGTACTTAAGGAGCCACTTACTTAAGGTCACATTTTACTATAACTGAACAAAGGCTTTCTTAACTACTATGCACTACACTGTCCCAAACTGTACACATGAATTATCTTAAAAATAAAAACCAAACCTTTCAATATTTCTGCGAAGATCTGAAATCTGTACGTTTCCTCTAACGATGAGGGCACAGGCGAGGTAGAGACTGTGCCTGGGGTCTGCTTGAATGAGTTGGTGAGCTTTACTAAAGGCATCTGAAAACATCTGGTCCAATCTACAACAGGAAAGCATCACTGCTTACACAAAATGTATCTCTTTCTTCTAAACATAATCATAAAATGAAAATACACACTGGTATGACAGCCTTTGGGTTATCTATAGGAGAGCAGATAAAGAAAATCAAAACCAAAACCAAACCCAAACCCAAAAAACCACATTAAACCCTTGACAACAGAAAAGGACACCATGACAAATTAGTGTAGCATTTTAAAAGGTCCTTGTGGATTTTTACTAAAACACTTTAATGAAAATCAGCCACCACAAACTGTCATGATTAAAATTAAAATGTTGATACAAGGATTATTTTTATCAAAATATACCAAGCACATTACAGAATATTTCACTGACTTTGAAATATTTAAGTTAGAAGACAAGTCAAACATGTTCCTTTTTCATTATGATGCACTTAGAAATATAAGATTAAATATAAAAATCTCACTACATTTAACTTTAAATATAAAAATCTCACTACATAATAGTCTACTACTACTGGGTGTTGTGGTGTACGCTTTAATTCCAGCACTCGGGAGGCAGAGGCAGGTGGATCTCTGAATTTGAGACTAGCCTGGTCTACAGAGTGAGTTCCAGGACAGCCAGGGCCACAAAGAGAAACCCTGTCACAAAAAATGAGGGAAAAAAAAGTTTCCTACCAATTTCCCTTCGGTGTGTCCACACTGAAAGTGCTCACTCTTCTTAAACACAGCAAGTGCTGCTGATCCAGTGGGCAATCAGTGATCATGATCCACACACCACACCCCGCTTCCCTGTTGAGATCATTATAGGATCCTGGCAGGTAAGGGTCCTAGCTACTGGCTAGCACAATTGGCCATTTGCTATTTGCTTAAATAAAGTTTACTAACATCACTTACAATATTCCTGAAGTATAGAACTGTTACCTTACCAAACTTTAACTGTAAAAAAGAATTTCTGAGGGCTAGAGAGATGGCTCTATGGTTAGGAGCATGTATTATTTTGCAGAGGGCCTGAGTTCAATTACCAGCACCCACATAGAGCAACTTACAGCACACCTTCAGGGGAATCTGTTGCCTCTGGCCTCTGTAGGCACCTCTCCTCACACTTACATACACACCTACAACATACACTTAATTTTAAAAAAAATCTTAAAACAACAAAAAAACCCTTTGGGCCCACAAGATGGCTCAGCAGATTAAGGTGCTTGCTATCAAGCCTGGCAACCTGGGTTCAATTCCTGGGACCCCATGGTGGAGAGAACTGAATCCCACAAGGTGTTCTTTGCTCTTCAAACACACCATAGCACACACAAAATATAAATTTAAAAATATAATAAAGATAGTAACAAAAGTGACTTTAATTTCTCCTTTCTCATTTACAGTCTCCCCACTTGAGTCTGACAGACCTTTTTCTTTCTTTCAACAGTGAATAACAGTGTGAGCTTTTCAAGCTCATTTTCACTGTATAAGCTAAAAGTATCTTTTTTTAAAAAAATAGTTCATTTTATTTTTTTATGTGTATGTGTTTAATCAGTGTGCATGTCTGTACACTACCATATGCATGCCTGGTGATCCTGGAGACCAGAAGAGGGTATAAAGACCCCTGGAACTGGGGTTACAGGTCGTTGTGAGCCATCATGTGGGTTCTGGGTGTTCCTAGGGCTTCATGAATGCTAGGCAGCACTCTACCAGCTGAGTGACATCCCAGCCAATTTTTTTTTTTGTTGTTTTTTGTATTTTTGAGACAGTCTCACTATATATCCCAGATTGGCCTGGAATCCATGAATGTCCTTGCTCTGGCCCCCAAGTGCTGGTATTACAGGTGTGTACCACTATGCCCAGCCTAAAAACATTTTTTTTTTTCTTGAGACAGGATCTCACTATGTAGACCTGGTATGCCACTTGCTATTTAGACCAGACTGGCCTCAAACTCATAGAGATCTGCCTGTCTCTGCCTCCTGAGATCTGGCAAGTGTTACCATATCCGGCCTTAAGTGCATCTTCAAGGTGGTCCCACGTGCAATAGCTACCATATAAAAGCCTTCTATGGTGCTTGGCTGTGGTAAGAACATTAAAACATACCATTTCATCTATCCCACAAACAGTACGATGAAGAATTTAAGACATTTGCCCAAGAGTCTACAGCTAGTAACAGAATCAGGATTCAAGTCTGCCAGATTCTATTAATTTTCAAAAGTCTAAATATTAGTTATCAGGTTTAGTTTCAGTTTAATACTGACTTTTTAAACAATTTACTTCTAAATAAATATTTGCCTAATGAAAAATGACTGTTACTAAATACATTTTATGTGATTCTCACCAATAAAATATGAATAACCTGAGTTAATATAAACTTTTTTCACTGAAATTTCACTTCAAGTTCTCAGGAAAATGGAACCCCATTCTACCTTACCTTCGAGGGGGAATGTTAACATCTGCCAGTGTGTACAGAGGTGTAAGGCTGGAGACAAGATAATGAAGTTGTGGGAAAGGAACCAAGTTCATGCTGATCTCATTCAAGTCCATATTAAGGGATCCCTCAAATCTCGCAGAGCTAAAAGGTCAACATTAGAACAGTGAGAAACATTTTCATTTAAAACAATAATTCAGCAGGTTATTTTCTCAGATTCTGTGTTACACTGATCAGGGCAGATTGGAGCCTTTGTTTGTGAATCACTGAAATTTACTATCATGAGTAATCAATTAGTAAACAATTAAAATACAGCAATGCCTAGCAATTCTTATTTCTAGATTTCTAATGTGCAAGCAACATCTATTATACTTGTTCATTATATATGTAAAAGTATCTTTTAAAAACAGACTTTATATTGAGTTAAACATATAGATCAATTACTTATTGTGGAAATTTTATTAAATTTATTAAGGATCTCATTAATACACTCATAGTCATAAAATCATAATCATAATCTTAAATGCTTGACAAATTTGAAACCCAAGTCATGGAAATGTTTTGGATCTGATGACAAAGATGTATAGATTAGCTGGTTTACAGCAGTGGCAGCATGTCTACCATGAGATTGCTTATCATGGAACTCCCACTAGTGTTCCAAGTAACATACTTGGGAGAAATTCTGGCTTATCACTCCAACACATGAAAATACAACACAAAATGAGTATTTGGGCAGCACAAATTGTTCTTGATAGGAACAAAAAACAGACACAAAGTTGGGCAGGAGGAGGGGCTAGGATGTTAAGTATGACCAAATTACATTGTAAGAAATTCTCAAAGAACTAATAAAAAGGTGTCAGATAAATCTGGACAGAAAAACAATAAAAGAAGTTCCTACAACTTAGAACAACTAAATAAACATGACTGGGCTGGGCCTGTAGCTCAGTGGTTTGGTGTGGTGGTATTTTATCTATGTCCCCCAGTAAAATTTATCTGAAGATCAGAGGAACAAGGTCAGCCGCTAGCCTTGCAAAATTAGCACACGCCCTTAATCCTAACACTTAGCAAGCAGGGTCTGTCTGGATCCCTGTGAGTTCCAGGTCACACTAGGAACAGTCAAGCATGGAGACACATGCCTTTAATCCCAGCATCAACCATAGAATTCTGGAGGTCTATACAGACAGGCAGGAAGTGACAGAGATGGGCGATAGGAGGAAGTGATGTAGCTAGGCTGAAAGAGCCAATGGGAGAACAGAACAAAGGGATACAGATGTGGAGGTATAAGGATTTGGGACACTCTCCATTTTGGGAGCTGTGGCAGTCTAAGGTGAGGCTGGTAGCTGTTCCTAATTCCTCTGATCTCTGTCAGACTTTCACCCCTATCTCTGCCTCTGTGTTTTATTTAACAAGACCATTTAGAAAATCCGTCTTACAGTTTGGTGCTTGTTTCTAAACGATCAAGGGCTAGATTTAACAGTGTCCCCAAACCAAACAAAGAAATAAAACACCACTAAATGTAAACATCACAAACGCACAGTGACTTTGCCAGCATCCTAAGAGGGTTACCTTGTCAGGCTGAGGAGCAGATTGGCCACAATGTTGTTCATTGCATCAAAAGGCTTCGTGTGGCGCTTTTTAACAGCCCCCACATTTGAAGTAACTAGACTCTTAGGCTTCACAGCTGTACCCAACTTTCCAGAATTTACCACAAGATCAATTTTGCTAATGATGTCAAATAAAGACTAGAGAAAAAAAATATTGAGTGAGAAACTATTAGTGAATGACTTAGATGATATTTTACTAGGCAAGAAAAGAAAAACAATTCAAACTTATTCTTTCTCTTAGATGGAGAACACTGAACAAACAGGAAAGCACACAACACAGAATTAAATGTCTATAGAATATGTCCGTGAAGTCCAGTACCATTTCTTACTTGGTTGTCAATGGGCAGCACACAGTCTGCATGCTCATTTAGTTCCTTCATGGCCAGCATGCTGTTGTAAGGTGAGGTAATGACATCGTCCTCGCTGGAAGGATAAACTGCTGTCACAAATCTGTACACTTCTGGGAACTCATCTTCAAGCACTTTTAACAGAAATGTGCCAAGTCCAGATCCTGTTCCTGACAATTAAAATTTTAAGAAGAAAACAACACAAATGGTTTGAAGTATAATTCTGAAGAACCCAGAATGTTTTAGTTGTAGGCATAATTTTCAAGTCAGAAAGAGCACAGGCAAGGCTGTCAGGGTTCAAGTCGAGAATTCTATCTCAGGCTCTGAGCACAAGTCTGGGATGGCTTTCTCTAATCTTTTTTTGTATTTAAGTCTTTAGATAACAAATAAACTGAATATGGAAAATTCAAATAAGATAGCATCCAGTATTCCTGATAGTAAGCAACTTAAAAAACAAAACAAAACCTATTTTGACAGCTTTGGTCTCAAGATATGTATTGTCTCAAAGACACAGAAAACTATCATGTCATCAAGCAACTTCAAACAACCAATAAAATATGTCCACTTTGTTTACAAAGTTTCAAACACGTTATCATTCACTTATTTAAAAGCAGAAACTCTGGAGATCTCATTAATAACTTCAACATTTAAAGTCACATTCATACAAATTCAGAAAATTTGAAGGACTTAAAGGAGAAAAGTGGATTCTATCACTTAGTTCTATGAAACTAGTAATGAAGTTGGTAAGAGTGTTTTTAAGTTGAAACAGGAGAAGGTAGCAATGTGTAAAATGTAGTATGGATAAGTAGTTTTCTGAATCATGTTTTACAGTGTGTACATATGCTATGCTGTTAACACAAAAAATATATATTTAATATACATATATATATATAATTTATTGTGGTTAAAATGTGGAGCCCAAGCTCCCAAGTATGTCCATCAGGTGGGCCATGGGCTACATGCAGCCAACACAAACCCACTAATCTAAGACATGAAACCTTTCTCTGTTTGTTTGTTTGTTTCTGTAACTCTGTTACCCGGTTCTTCACTGGGAACTTTGTATATGATAATGTCATCTTGCAAGCCCCAGAATGTAGAAGTATGTTAATTTTTTCTTCCAAACCTTGTTAATACTACCATTTTTAAATTAGCACATTATCCTGTTTCTGTTTTATGAACAGGAGAGCAAAATACTTCCATTCCAAATTATAGACTCGTGTGGGTAAACAAAGCACTGTAGATCATGCTTCAAGCTCAGCAATTAAGTACCATGAAATGAGTGATTTTTTGGGAACTGACTAAAATCATTTCTTTTATTCTTTTCTTATTGGAGGGAGGTGTGGGAAGGTTTGAAGAGTATTAGTATCCTCATAATGGCAAGCCTCATAAAAACATGCCAGAAAAGCTCAACTCCACTTGGGATAAAGAACAATCATTTCTCAAAAGTGCATTCACACTGGAATGTGGCTGAAATATTACAAGGGAATCTAAAAGTGAAAGAAAAAATTCAAAATTAAAAAGAAAAATTGGTTAATAGTGACAGTCTCACAATTTTATGTATGTGTGCACATGCTCCTTTTTGTGTCTGCTCATGCACTGCATATGTGTGTGCATACGGAGGCCAAAAGACAATGTCAGGTATTATTAAGGTGCCATCCACCGTTTTGCTTGAGACAGAGTCTCCCATTGGCCTGGAGATGGTTGTTCAGTAAGCCCCGGGAGCCCATCTGTCTCCTCTTCCCTAGTTCTAGAATTACAAGCATGTGCCAACACACCCAGCTTTTTTATGTAGGTTCTGAGGCTCAAACTCAGGTCTTCATGTTTGTAGCATAAATATTTTACCCAATAAGCTATCTTAGCCCCAACTTCACAAATTTTTAAGATGAAAAGCTNCAATGAACAAACACTACAGCATACATATACTCTGTCAACGTACATCATGGGTCATTTGTACCCTAGGCTAGACCATGAATGTGGCCCAACACAATACATGAGACATCAAGAGGCTGTTGTTCCATGCATGGTCCTTGAGCACCAACCCTGTGGTTGACACTGTGTCTCAATGTAAAGAGGTTGGACATGCCTGCTAGCTCAGTTTAGCAGGCATCAGGTCTGAAAATAAGAATTTCCACTGGCATGTAACTTCATCACAGGCAAAGGAGTGACTACTACCTCCTCCCATGGAGTGGATGATGAAGAAACACTGTAAGCAATCACAGTGCTCCGCTGACTTCCGGAGTGTCTCTAAAATCTGTTCCCGGTAAAGACTTCCAAAAACTTTGTGACCCACAGCCCTGAAAATAAGAACACAGTTAAAAAAAAAAAAATCCTTGATTTAATACTTCATGATTTTATTATTTCTGCTCTAAATAAAGATTGAAGAAAAATGGAAAAATGATTTAAATTGTACAATGAAATCTATCTTTCATGTAATAAATCCTATTTATTATAGATTACATACCAATAATTCTCAAATATCCTTATAAGCAAGCAATGGGCATTAATTATTGTTTTCTAATTTTATTTTCAAATTTTCTCCAGATAAATTATAAAAAAATAAGAATTCAGTTATAATTTTTTTGTTTCCATTTAAACTAAACTCTGAACTGCAGTGAATTTACATATTAAAAAAGCAGAATGAGGTCAACTCAACAGATAATGAAATGAGAAATTTCAAAATAATTTGTAAACATGGGCAAACTCCAATCTAGAATTCTCTTAGCTTGGATTTTCTATCAAGCTGTCAACAGCTTTGCCTTCAATTTGTGATTAAAAGTTTTACAAACAGGATCACCTCCAGGACCTTGAAACACTACACTGCCCTTCCTTGCTACTCTATTTCCTGGATTACACAATCTGGTTTAAATAGGAAAAACTGGTCACATCACATTATTAGATGAAATGTCAAATGGTTGAAAACGACAGTGAAGAGTCTAAGTTGTCTTTGCTAATCAAATCTTGGAGTATCACTATGATACAACACAAAATAAAAATGATCTCCCCATTACATGCAGCTTAGTACAACACAAACGTTCCATAACGAGTTACACGCAACCAGAGAAAGGCTAGGCGAGTGGTCAGGTGGGCTCATTTCTTAAGTGACTGGCTGTCCTTCGTCTCCTGACACATGGAATTCAAATTCATGTTTTAATAAAACTATACATCTGAACAAACAATGTGAAGCAATTCATTTTTAAGCGACAACAACAAATCAGTGTGAATTCTTTAACTCTGGGTGTGTTTTTCCCCATTAAAGAGATTATATTTTAAGACAGCCTGTGTTCAGCTTGGATAGGAGGATTCTGGTTTGGTTTATATCTTTCTGTTAATTCTACTGATTTAGACAATAGGAGAAACTGAAGAATCAAATAACATAAGTGAATAGTTTTTAACAGTACTTAAAACCTTAAAGAATTTAGCATATCAATTTCTTATAATTAATTTTCTATTTTTTTTAAGGCAGAAGTAGAAGCGAAAGTAAATCCTGGCAGCTTCTGAGCATCATAAAGCATCATCATCAATTAATTAATTATTAAAAGATGAGGCAGAAAGGCTGATGCTTGTCTGTGGCAAATTGCACTTTGCTTTCGTTACAGCAGGACCTATTAGGGTAAGGCAGCGAATACTTGACTTTTTCAAATGACATTCGTGTGTTCTCACCAATTATTTCCTGAGCCGGAAATATCAGTGATGAGCTGCTTGCTATCAAATACATCTCTTAGTGGTCCTTGGAGAATTTCATTCACTACTCCTTCTTCCATGTCAATCAAAACAGCCTGAAAAGAGAATTTAAATTTAGTATATTTTCTCTAGTAATTTATAAATTCAAGAAGTCATGAGCTGTAAGTTATATTGTTCTTTTCACAATTTAATTAAAATTTCTTTATGTAATCGATTGTAAGAATTAAAAAGATAATTTTATCCAGTTCAAAAAGATGGAACTCAATTAAAAAGTGGATTCTAAACTCTTAATTCTACTCCAAAAGGGACCAGTAGGGAACAAAGGAACCCAATAATTATCGCAACTGTAGGATTTCTAACGAGGTCTTAGAAATCTAGAAGGCAATCCTGACCAGAAAAAAATTTTCAATAAATGTAGGCTGTATTAATACATTTGCTCACTAGGAATGAAAATGGAACAATTATAGCCAAGAAATGTTTAGTTCAAGTGAGTTAACTTATAAAGCCAAGGCACTGGGCAGATGTTAAAGTGGACAAGGCCTTTCATTCATGGGAGATAATCTAGACTAAGAAATAAGAATATAAGAAAGGAGATACAGCAAATGTGAGCAGGAGTGGTTTGCTCCTAGGCAGCAACAACAAACCATTGGAGTGGACTGAGAAGTTTCAAAACACTTTCCAAAGCCAAATCTACACACACACACACACACACACACACACACACACACACACACACACA
>LZPO01088332.1:0-19805 GCA_001675575.1 Neotoma lepida | reverse complement strand
TAGACATTCCTTCTGTTATAAGAACCAATAATCTTCAAGTTTTCTCCAGATAAAGAAACATGATTTTACAAAAACTGTTTTTCAAAAGCAAAACTTAATGCTGTAGAAATAGGAATTATTTTTTAATCACTATTGTAAAATCCCCATAAATACATGTACCTCCTGTTTATAGACACTTCCTATAATGATGTGAGTTAACACTATAATTATGCATCTTTCCAAACTTTTCATATTTGTAAATATTTCTAAAAACAAAGTAATTATGTGACACCATTTTTATATTCTGATAATAAGCATACACACACACACACACACACACCCAAAAAAACTGGTGACACTACTTTTCCTTAGCACGTTCTTAGTTATCTCATTTCTCTTAATATTGCATTATATTGCATTTACTGGAGTTTCATTGCTAGTTTTAATCAAACTCCTGTTNATGATGTCAGCATCACTTACATTTCATTTGTTTAATCTTCACTGAAGTCTACACAGGCTTGGTTAATTTAAAAGTCAGTCAGTAGATTAAATGGATTCTGGAATACTGGTACCATATGAAATTCCAGGAAGAGCTATGGCAGTGGGATTTGGAGAAGGTGGTAGGAGGGGGCCAATCAGCCTTTTCAGGGTCTGCAAAGTGTAATGTTTGTAGAGCATAATCTTGAGTTGGCAGATGTCATGACAGGGGGTGGACAACCTAAAGTCTCAAATAAGAGTTCTTTTATTAAAATAGTGAGGTGGCAATCTGATCTAATAAACATTTGGCTGCATGGCTAATAATTTACAAGGTCCAGTGCACAATAAAGATTCAGGGCCCTGTTTATGAACTATTAATTTCCTGACAGTAACAACAGAGGATGATATTGAGAATAGAGTCCTTCTAAGAGGAGAGTCCTCAAGACGGTATAGTCTTGTGACATAACACCAACCTTGAATCCGATTTTCTACCAAAATTGCATAGCACTTTTAAGCGTTTATTAAAATCTAAATGTAGTGACATGACTGTAATCACAGAACTAGGGAGGCAAAGATCAAGAAGTCTGTCCTATCTCAAAACATAAAAGTAAAATCAAATAAGCAATTAAATACTTCCTAAAAGTGGAAAAGCAATACATTTGAAATTTATATAAATGTATATGCATTTTTATTTGTTCTTAATCAAACAAAATTATATTTTTCAACAAAAGTCTGAAACACAGTTATGTGTGGAATACTTTACTGGCTAACCAAGAGTATACATAGGAAAGTGTACATGGCTGAAAATTTATTTTTCGTGGTTGGAGAGATGGCTTTGGAATTAAGAGCACTCACTGCCTGCTTTTCCAGATAACCTGGGATTCAGTGCCCAGCATCCTCATGGCAGCTCACTACAGCCTGCAACTCCCTCCCAGAAGATCTGATACTCTCTTGTGACCTCCATGGTCACCAGGCATACACATGATACACATATACAGACATATATGTGGGCAAAACATTCAAATACATAAAATAAAATAAAATAAATGAATCTAAGTGTTTTAAAAGTTATTTCATTTTTTTAAATTAAATTTAATTTCATAATTTTTTAATTAAATTAACATTTAATTTTAATGTTAAAAAGGATTTAACATTTCTAAACATTTTGAACTGAAATTCATTTGCATCACTTCTTTCTTCCCTTTTTTCCTTCTAGCCTCTCCAAGCTACTCTTCCTCAAGCCTCTCCCATAACACCTCGTCCTTATCCTCCAGTTGATAGCCTATTTTTCCTTGATTATATTTGCTAATGTTCTCCTAGAATGGCTGCATAAACAAGATAGGAACACTTGCAATACTAATGGACAGTCTAATGTGGAGGGGATAAATTTCACGGGTTCTACTTCTAGACAAAGAACTACAGGCAAGTTTTAATTTGAAATATTATTTTATGCATGCAGATCAAAGTATATTTATTCCTAGGAATATTGATCTCTCTAGTTGAGCTCATATGTTACTATTAATCAACACTGTCATTCATTAGTTAGTAAAGGAGTAATTTTATGGTTGGTTGAACAGGTGAATGATTTAATAGTAGATTATTCAAGGCATATAAATGTTATATTATTAGTAGATAAACACACCTGAGATACTACTTCAGTAATGTAGTATGTTACATAGCATGTTGTTAAATTTTAGCCTATTCTGATTATTAAATTTTAGCCTATTCTGTTTTTTAATGAATTCTATTTATTTCACTGGAAAATATTAAATATCTATAAATTAATGACTCTATTTTAATTCAGGATGAAAANTTTCATTAACTGCTACCACAATGTTGCAAATTAAGTGATATCTGCCTCCTCTCAATAGAACAATAGCAAAGACATGGCAGGAAGCTAAGGGGCGAAGTTGTTAAACAATAGTAAGTTTTTAAAAAAGGAAATACTTTCCAATTTACTTATGTTGCAATTTTAAACAAGGTTCTTTTGTTTGTTTGTTTTGTTTTTTAAGAGCCTACATTTTGAGGTATATATGTGATTTTGTTTGAGATTTTGTTCACTTTCACTCTAAGCTGATCTCAACCTCACTATGTAACCAAATATGACCTAGAATTTCCAAACCTTCAGCCATCACCAGAGTGCTGGAATTCCAGGTGTGTGTGAGCCCCCTACTACTAGTTTATGTGTTGCTGAAGATCCAGCTCCACCATGATTCTTAGAATGTAACTAGGCAAGTACTGGAGCAACTAAACTGACATCCCCAGTTAATATGTTATTTTTTGTTATGGATATCTTTTTCAAGTCCACATCTGTGTTAACTAGAAAATTATTTAAAATGAGTAGTCCTCACAAAGTTTTTCCCCTTAGCTTTACTTTCTAGAAATTACCTCCAAAACTCTTACATTAACAAAGTGGTAGAAAATAATGTATGAAATACTATTTACTTATGTTGCAATTTTAATCAAGTTCAAGGAACTTATATCATGTCTGAATCTTATATCTCACATAGTTTTGTAAAGATTATCCTGAAAGGCAAGCATATAAATAAAAAATTGAAAGTTATAATTTTCTATATTATAATTGGTTTTTGAAAACAGTTCCAGAAATAACTGCTCTCTATGGAAATTACATACATACAAAGTAAAACTATAAATGAATAGCATCAGTTTTGAAAACAAAGAAAAATAATATTCCTGAAGGTCTTGGCAAAGCATAAGATGAGTTCTCACATCTAACAACACTAAAACACTGATGTGTGCTTTAATAAGATGTGTAAGATGTTGCTTAGCTCAGGTATGCTGGATTTTAGACAGTCATGATTTATAGGCTTGAAAGCAAAACATATGACATACAATATTGTGTTTACAATTGGCATCTGATTAATGATTGCACTTCCTTACCACAACTATGCATATTAAAAAAATAAAGTGTAATTTCTTCAGTATGTGCATGTTTCTATTTATGGCATATGAAGCTGTTTAAAACCTTTCTGTAGCTGAAACACTGTGTTCTTAATGCAAAGGCTCAGCAACCTTAGGAACGTGTACAAGTTATGCATACTGTCTAGACTCTTAAGGATAAATCTACGGTTTTCTTGACCACTTTTCTCTGAAGATTTCTGAAAATATGTTAATACACAAGACTGTGATATCAAATTTTTATACAAGAGTAATGTTATAAATGAGTTGGGAAATTGTATGTAAAACACCCACTCAGGCATTAGTAGGCTATCAGTTAAATCTATTCCATGCTATACATTTGTGCTGTAATGCTTCTATGTGCTGTAAAGTATTTCTATGTTAAACACTATTGCTGTAAGAAAATATCTGTAAAAAACCAACTTAAATAAGTAAAGATTTATTTTGGTTCATGGTTTCAAAAGTTTCAGTTCACAGCCAGTTAAATCCATTGTTATTAGGAGCAGGGAGGGCAAGGCAGAAATATCAAGCAGAAGGTGATCATGCAGTGAGTCTGCTCAACTCATGGCAGCAGGAAATAGAGAGACAAGGAAGAGAGGTTACAGGGAAAAGACACATGTCTTTCAAGGTCTTCCTTCACTGACATTCTTCTTAAAACCATGCCCAACTCCTAACAGTCCATTTGGCTATGAGTTCATTTATGGCCCCAACCACTTCTCAAACTCCCGACCTTGACAGCCAAACCTTTAACACATGAGCCATAGAGGATGTGTTTGGGCTCAAAACACCACATTATTTCATTATGTCAGTGTCAATCAAAAGCTGAAATTGTCCTGGATTTAACAATTTTTGAAACTATTTTTCAAATCTTTGATGCATTTCAAATATCCTTTAAACCTGCCTGAAAAGTAAAATGTTCTATGTAGTACCAGTCAGAGCTGATATTTCAAAATTAATTTATTTGATTAACAGAGCTAATAGTTGCGGAAAATATGTTCTCTGTTAATATGAGGTCTGTTTTATCTGANTCAGAAATCTAAATTTAATGAAAACAAGATGGTCTGTAAAATTCCATTTTATGATTCCAGACACTGTGGCCACTGTTGGCAGCTTAGCAATTGTCTGCACTTACCTGAAGCATATTATAGGAAAGGTTTTCAACATCCATTTACCCATCATTAAATTTATTATGACAGTAGGCAGCGTGCACAGCTATACCCAGCCATGCCCTCCTTTTGCACATAAACAGAAGCTTAAAGGAATATAGTCATTAAAGGCGTGAGTACTAGAGATATATTATCTACAATGAAATCTCAACTCCACTACCAAATGGACATGAGGTGGTGACGTAACTTAATTCTGTAATGTTCAAATCTGTTCAAAGCGTAATGACAATGATGTGGTGAACAGAACAGTGCCTCGCCCACTGTAAATGCAGTAAGTAGGTTAGCCATTATGACTACTCAGCAGACTGCATGGAGCAGAACTGGGCTGCCTACTTTGCTCTGAAGCCCTAGAGTATACCGCATTTCTCTTGTTGCTTTTTTCCCTTCTTACTCCATTCTATGCCACAATTCCCACAAGGAGAGTGTATCCTCCTATATTTAAGGAAAGGATAACTGAAATCAGAATTGGTCTCATCTTCTTAATAAAAAAGGGTGCAAGGTCTTATGGTCACAAAACTTTTTTTTTTTTTTTACCTTTTGTAAAGGTATATTCTTTGCCTACTTAGTAGAAAATCAATTTCAATATTTTTAGTTTTCAGTTTTAAATCATTGCTTCTAATTATAAATAAACACATGACATACAATATGAAAAGCTCACACAAATAATCCACACACACACAGATGTAACATTATTAATTGAATGGAGGGAGGCTGGGTGACATTAATTTGAGAGATGGGGACCAGGGAAGGATCACATACATGTGAGGGGTTGGAGGGAGGAGAGGGGAAAATTATGTAATTACATTTTAGTTAAAAAATAGATTTTTAAAAAATAGGAAGCTCTTGAGCTCTGAGCAAAGACTATGACATGCAAATTAAAAGCAGGTACCAAAGTTCACAACATAAAATATGATCCCTTAATCTACAGCTGTATTCAAATCAGTGCAAAAAATAACCGCAGGCAATTAATAAATCAAACGTTTAAAGTAAAATTTACTTACAAATTATGGTTTAAAACATATATCTACATCTATCTATATATCTATCATATATATCTCTATATATACCTACACATGTACCTCAGTATACATGCCTATAACCTGATATTACCTTTGCTCATTATTTTAAGTTACCTATATTCTTATTATTTAATTAAAAGAATAATTAATATTTCTGATATAGCCATGTTAGAAGTTATAATTTTGTAAAATATTTGGTCTACATGTAATATATGTGTAACCAATCTATAATAATATGTTCCAAAATTTTACTTAGTCATTTTCTATTAGAACATGGTGTACTTGATAATTCATTTTTATTATTAAGAGCAGTATATTTATTTCTTGAAATAAGAATATTAAAGAGATTAATGTCAGCAAATCACACAAGCCACAGAGCAGTCTGACATTATGAGCAGCTTACACTGAATGTACACAAAGAAAAACATGTAAAAAAACCTCCTAAATAAACCAGATCAGTAAGTAAAATAAAACAGTATTGACTATGTGGGACATGGGAATTAAAGACATCTTAAGTCTAAATTGAAAAGCTTTTAAAATTCAAGTTTACTAATCCATATGTCTTATGTAGAGAGATTTACTTACTAAATCTTAAATCTAGTAAAATAGTGTTGTTAGCCTCGGGGTGTAGCTCAATAGTAAACATATGTTTTATATATGTGAGACTCTGGGTTCCAGGCCCTTAGCAGAGAGAAGGTGGAAGGAAGGGAGGGAGGAAGGGAGGGAGGGTGGAAGGAGGGGAGGCAGGAAGAGAGGGGGTAACATTACAAAAGGCTATGCTATACTTATAATTTTTCATACTTAACTTTAGGAAGAATTAGTAGGAAATATTACTCAAAAAGCCTTTCTTAAAATCTCTAGTAAAATCTATTGCATGTACTAGCCAAGATAAACCAATGTGAAATTTTCACTAATTGTTTAAATAATCAGAGAGATTTTTTTGTTATAAAAGTAAAAAATGTTAACTAGAAAAAAATCATCCAAACTATAAAAATATGAAACACTAATTTAAATAGACATTCAGAAACAGTTTTTGTCATAGAAGTTATATAATTAGATGATTTTAAATTTATTTTCATTTTTAATTGTTCCTATTCATTTTATGTGTGTTATTTGTTAAAGTGCAAGGGAAGAAGAAGGTGTTGGACCCTGGAACTGGGCGTCACAGGTAGTTCTGAGCCATCTGATGTGGGTGCTTGGAAATGAATAAATGTTCTTAACTGCTAGGCTATCTATCCAGACCTGTAATTTGATGGTTTTAAAACATATTTGAGTTATTGATATTATCTTCTTTCAAATAAGATTCATTTCATTCTTTACTTTTACCATTATCCAATGTGTGTCTTACTTTTAACAGTGTATTCTAACATAAAGATTGGTGAGCCATTCTTTTGCTACTTCCAATATAAAGGAAAAATTCAGTCTATAAAACATCCATGATGAAGCCTCTAGGCTTTAAGCCCAGAGCACAACCAGTGCCCCCATACCCCCACCCCTGTCTCTTATACACATCTAGATGTGTATAAGAGACAGCCACCATACCCCCCCCAATGGACCCTGTAATATACAAGCCCCCCTCCACTCCCCAAACCCACCCATCCTCCAAGACCAAAGCTGCTCCCTGAGACACAGACTCTGCCAGCTCTGATTGGACCAAGGGCACCCATTGGACCAAGAGTGGCTCCCTGAGACACAGACACCATGTGCACCAATTAGAGGAAGAGGTGGGTAGATGCCAGTGCAAGAATACATTCAACAACATAAAGAGCAATATGGCACCACCAGAACCTATTGGTTCTACATCAGCAAGACCTGAACATCCCCATAGAAGAAGCAGAAGAAAATGACCTTAAAAATAATTTTATGAAGATGATAGGGGCCTTTAAAGAGGAAATGAAGAATTCCCTTAAAGAAATCGAGGAAACACCAACAAAAAAAAATTGGAAGAAATCAATAAATCCTTTAAAGAAAGCCAAGAAAACCAAGAAAAAGCAATCAAAGGTGAAGGAAACAGTTCAAGACTTGAAAACTGAAATTGAGGCAATAAAGAAGACACAAACCGAGGGAATGCTGGAAATGGAAAATCTGACTAAATGAACAGGAACTACAGATGCAAGCATAACCAACAGAATGCAAGAGATGGAAGAGAGAATCTCTGGCATTGAAGATATGATAGAGGAAATAGATTCATCATTCAAAGAAAACATTAAAGCCAAAAAAGTCATAACACAAAATATCCAGGAAATCGGGGACACCATGAAAAGACCAAACCTAAGAATAATAAGGATAGAAGATGGAGAAGAATACCAGCTCAAAGGCACAGAGAATATATTAAACAAAGTCATAGAAGAAAACTTTCCCAACCTAAAGAAGGAAATGCCTATGAAGATACAAGAAGCTTACAGAACACCAAACAGACTAGATCCAAAAAAAGTCCCCTCACCACATAATAATCAAACTACTAAACATACAGAATAAAGAAAAAATATTAAGAGCTGCAAAGGAAAAAGGCCAAGTAACATATAAAGGCAGACCCATCAGAATAACACCTGATTTCTCAACAGAGACTCTGAAAGTCAGAAGGTCCTGGACAGACGTTATGCAAACACTAAGAGACCATGGATGCCAGCCCAGACTATTATACCCAGTAAAACTCTCAATCACCATAGATGGAGTAAACAAAATATTCCATGATAAAACTAGATTAAACAATACCTATCCACAAATCCAGCCCTACAGAAAGCACTAGAAGGAAAAATCCAATCCAAGGAAGTTAGATGCATCCATGAAAACACAGGCAATAGATAATCCCACACCAATAAATCCCAAAGAAGGGAAACACACAACACTACCACCAAAAAATAACAGGAATTAACAATCACTGATCATTAATATCCTTTAATAACAATGGACTCAATTCANCTATAAAAAGACACAGGCTAACAGAATGGATAAGAAAACAGAATCCAACTTTCTGCTGCATACAAGAAACACACCTCAACTTCAAAGACAGACACTACCTCAGAGTAAAGGGCTGGGAAAGTTTTTCCAGTCAAATGAACTTAAGAAGCAAGCTGGTGTAGCTATCCTAATATCTAACAAAATAGACTTCAAACTAAAATTAATCAGAAGAGATCAAGAAGGACATTACATATTTCTCATAGGAAAAATCCATCAAGATGAAGTCTCAATTCTGAACATTTATGCCCCCAATAGAAGGGCACCCACATATGTAAAAGAAACATTACTAAAGCTTAATTCATACATCAAATCCCACACACTAAAGTGGGAGACTTCAACTCCCCATTCTCACCAATAGACAGGTCTGCCAGACAGAAACTTAACAGAAAAATAAGGTAACTAACAGATGTTATGACTCAAATGGACTTACTTAACAGACATCTACAGAACATACCACCCAAACACAAGAGAATATACCTTCTTCTCAGTACCCCATGGAACCTTCTCTAAAATTGACTATATACTCAGTCACAAAGAAAATCTCAACAGATACAAAAAACAATGGGATAACCTCCTGTATGTTATTGAACTATCATGCCTTAAAGTTAGAATTCAACAACACCACAAATTACAGAAAGGCTACAAACTCATGGAAACTGAATTATGCTCAACTGAATCACCACTGGGTCAAAGAAGAAATAAACAAAGAAATTAAAGACTTCCTAGAAATCAATGAAAATGAACATACAACATACCCAAACTTAAGGGACACTATGAAAGGAGTACTAAGAGGAAAGTTCATACTGCTAAATGCTCACATAAAGAAGTTGGAGAAATCTCACACTAGCCACTTAACAGCACACCTGATAGCTCTGAAAGAAAAAGAAGCAAATTCACTCAGGAAGAGCAGATGCCAGGAAATAATCAAATTGAGGACTGAAATCAATAAAATAGAAACAAAGAGTTGGTTCTTTGAGAAAATCAACAGGATAGACAAACCTTTATCCAAACTAACTAAAAGGCAGAGAGAGAATATCCAAATTAACAAAATCAGAAATGAAAAGGGAGACATAAGAACAGGCAATGAGGAAATCCAGAGAATCATCAAGTCATACTTCAAAAACCTATACCCCTCAAAATTGGAAATCTAAAAGAAATGGACAATTTCCTGAATAGGTACCATATACCCAAATTAAATTAAGACCAGATAAACAATTTAAATGGACCTATAACCCCTAAGGAAATAGAAGCAGTCATTAAAATCTCCCAATAAAAAAAGTCCAAGGCCAGATGGTTTTAGTGCAGAATTCTACTAGAATTTCAAAGAAGAGCTAATATCAATATTCTTCAAATTGTTCCACACAATACAAACAGAAGGAACATTGCCAAACTCTTTCTATGAGGCTACAGTTACCCTGATACCCAAACCACACAAAGATGCAACATAGAAAAAGAATTACAGACCAATCTACCTCATGAATATTGATGCAAAAATACTCAATAAAATACTGGCAAACCAAATCCAATACATCAAATCTTATACATCAAAAAAACTGAATCTTATACATCAAAAAAATCATCCATCATGATCAAGTAGGCTTCATCCCAGAGGTGCAGGGATGGTTTAATATATGAAAATCTGTCAATGTAATCCATCATATAAACAAACTGAAAGAAAAAAAATAAAACATACAATCATCTCATTAGATGCTGAAAAAGCCTTTGACAAAATCCAACACCCCTTCATGATAAAGGTCTTGGAGAGATCAGGAATACAAGGAACGTATCTAAACATAATAAAGGCAATTTACAGCAAGCCAACAGCCAACATCAAATTAAATGGAAAGAAACTCAAAGCAATTCCACTAAAATTAGTAACAAGACAGGCTGTTTACTCTCCCCATATCTATTCAATATAGTACTTGATGTTCTAGCTAGAGCAATAAGACAACAAAAGGAGATCAAAGGGATACAAATTGGAAAGGCAGAATTCAAACTTTTGCTGTTTGTAGATGATATGATAGTCTACATAAGTGACCCCAAAAATTCTACCAAGGAACTCCTACAACTGATAAACACCTTCGGTAATGTGGCAGGATTCAAGATTAATTTAAAAAATCAGTAGCCCTCCTATACACAAATGATAAATGGGCCAAGAAAGAAATCAGAGAAACATCACCATTTACAATAGCCACAAATAATATAAAATACCTTGGGGATAACTCTAACTAAGCTAGTGAAAGACCTGTATGACAAGAACTTTTAAGTCCTTGAAGAAAGAAGTTGAAGAAGATATCAGAAAACGGAAAGATCTCCCATGCTCATGGATAGGTAGAACCAACATAATAAAAAGGACAATCTTACCAAAAGCACTCTACAGATTCAATGCAATTTCCATCAAAATCCCAAAACAATTCTTCACAGACCTCAAAAGAACAATACTCAACTTCATATGGAAAAACAGAAAACCTAGGATATCTAAAACAATCCTTTAAAATAAAGCAACTTCTGGAGGCATCACCATCCCTGACTTCAAGCTCTACTATACAGAAATAAAACTTGCTTGGTGTTGGCATAAAAACTGACATGTGAACCAATGGAATCGAATTGAAGATCCTGATGTTAATCCACACACCCATGAACACCTGATTTTTGACAAAGAAGCCAAAACTGTGCAATGGAAAAAAGAAAGCATCTTCAACAAATGGTGCTGGCATAATTAGATGTCAACATGTACAAGATTGCAAATAGATCCATATCTATCACCATGCACAAAACTCAAATCCAAGTGGATCAAAGACCTCAACATAAATCCAGTTACAATGAACTTGATAGAAGAGAAAGTAGGAAGTAGTCTTGAATGCATTGGCACAAGAGACCACTTCCTAAGTACGACACCAATAGCACAGACACTGAGAGATACATCTAATAAATGGGACTTCCTGAAACTGAGAATCGTCTGTAAGGCAAAGGACACAGTAAATAAGACAAAATGACAGCCTACAGAATGGGAAAAGATCTTCATCAACTCCATATCTGACAGAGGGCTGATCTTCACAATATATAAAGAACTCTTTATAAGAAACTAGACAACAAAATACCAAACAATCCAATTAAAAAATGGTCTACAGAACTAAGCAGAGAATTCTCAACAGAAGAATCCCAAATAGCCGAAAGATATTTAAGGAATTGGTCAACATCCTTAGTCATCAGGGAAATGCAAATCAAAACGACTCTAAGATACCATCTTAGACCTGTCAGAATGGATAAGATCAAAAATACTAATGACAGCTTATATTGGAGAGGATGTGGAACAAGGAGAACACTCCTCCATTGATGGTGGAAGTGCAAACATGTACAGCTACTTTGGAAATCAGTATGGCAGTTTCTCAGAAAATTGGGATTCAATCTACCTCAAGACCCAATGATACCACTGGGCATGGGATGCTCAATCATACCACAAGGACACTTGCTCAACTATGTTCATAGCAGCATTATTTGTAATAGCCAGAATCTGGAAGCAACCTAGATGCCCCACAACCAAAGAATGGATAAAGAAAATGTGGTCATATACACAATGGAGTATTACTCAGCTGTAAAAAATAATGACATCATGAAATTTGCAGGAAAATGGATGGAACTAGAAAATATCATCCTGAGTGAGGTAATCCAGACTCAGAAAGACAAACATGGTATGTACTCACTCATAAGTGGATACTAGAAGTAAAGCAAAGGATAATCAGACTACAACCCACAGCTCCAGAGAAGCTAGGAAACAAGGAGGACTCTAAGAGGGATGTACAGATCATCTTGGGAAGAGGAAACAGAGGAGATCCCCACGAGTAAACTGGGGAAGAGGGAGGGCAATAGAGGGGATGGGATGGGGGATGGGAACATGAGGGAACGGGATGGTCACACCGAGGGAGGGACAAGGCGGGAGAGCAATGAAAGAGATATCTTGATAGAGGGAGACATTATGGGGTAAGGGAGAAACCTGGAGCTAGGGAAATTCCCAGGAACCCACAAGGATAACCCAAGACTAGACTACTAGCAATAGTGGTGAGGGTGCCTGGTAATCAGATTGATGAATACCCTAACTGTCATCATAGACCCTTCATCCAGTAATGGATGCAAGCAGATGCAGAAATCCTCAGCCAAGCACCAGGCCAAGCTCCTGGAATCCAACTGAAGAGATGGAAGAGGGATTCTATGAGCAAAGGGGGTCAAGATCATGATGGGAAAATCTGCAGAAACAACTGAAACAAGCTCAAAGGAACTCATGAACTTTAGACCCACAGCTGTGGAACCCACATGGGACCAGACTAGACCCTCTGCGTACGGGAGAAAGATGAGTAGCTGGGTCTCTTTGCGGGGTCCCTGGCAGTGTGATCAGGATCTATTCCTGGTGCATGAGCTGGCTTTCTGAATCTCATTACCTATGGTCGGACACCTTGCTCAGCCTTGATGCATCAGGGAGGGGCTTGGTTCTGCCTCAACTGAATGTACCAGGTTTAGCTGTTTCCCAATGGGAGAAGTTACCCTGTTGCAGGATGGAATGAGCAGTGAAGGGGGGAGCTGTCTCTTATACACATCTAGATGTGTATAAGAGACGGAGGTGGAGGTGGGGAGAGGAGAGTGAGGAGAGATGAGAGAGGAATCTGTGGTTGGTATGTAAAATGATAATAAAATTTAAAAAAGGAAGAGGCACACGTACTTCCACATCAAAAACAAAACAACAAAAAATGTCCATGATCTTCCATGTGAAACATATTGTATGATAATTTTAATATTGTATAGAACCCCCACAAAGGCATCAAAAATATATTGAAAGGTGGTCTTCCCCAGGGAAGAGCAACCAATTAGTTGGCCGCTCTCAATATATATGTATATATAGATACATATATCTATGAAATGACAATTGATAGAAAAAGAGGTCATGAGTTTAAAGGAAAGCATGGAAGGTTGTATACGAAGGTTGAGGGTAGAAAAAAGAAGGGAGAAATACTGTAATTAATATATAGTCTTTTTTATCTCAAAAATAATTTAAAAAATGTTTAAAAAATACATTGAGTAGCTACACAGAAGATTTGAACAATTATGTCAACTTTGTTCCCACCTACTCATTTTCTAAGGCAGTGTCAATTAACATGTTCTGAACAGTTTGTTTAAGTGATTAAGATTTTAGTAATTTTCCTCTACAGGACACCATTTCTCCTAAGGCTGTGATCACTGGGGGTTTTGAAACATCCCACATGTTCCCATCTGTTCTACACAGTCAACTTGGCACAAAGTAGAGTCACCTGGGAAGAGGGAACCTCTGTTGAGGAACTGTGTCTAGCAGATTGGCCTGTGGCCTTGTCTGTGGGTATTTTCTTGATTACAGAGGAACATTTGGGTGGCCAGCCGGCTGTGTGGGCATCATCCCAGGGAAGAGGTTCCTTGGTTGTATAAGAAAGCAAACTGAACAAGCGAAGGGGAGCAAACCAGGAAGCAGTGCTCTTCCTGTTCTCTGCTTCAGGTCCTGCCTGCTGGTTTCTGAGTTGAATTCCTGCCGTAGATTTCCTTGATGATGGGCTGTAACTTACAAGATGATGTAAAATTTGTCCTCTCCAGGTTGGTTATGATGACTGCTTTATAGTAGCAAGAAAAAAGCAAACCAGGATACCATCTCATTCTCCTGGATTCTTCATATTCCTTTAAACAAACCACATACTTATCTGTGGGTTCATAGGACCACTGAAAATTTATACCATAAAATAATAATAAATTAGTAATAACAATTAATAATAATAATAATAATATCTTCCTATGGTGAAAGAAAATAAAACAAAATGAAACAAAAAAAAGATGAATAGGGAGGAATTAGTTGTAACATTTCATCATCTTTTTTTCAATGTTTAATTTCTAAAGGAATTCTCTGGCTTAGAAACTTAAAGAAATTTTCAGTCTCTCAAAAGGTTGTATTTCTCAGACAAGACACCTTCTAAAGTCTGCTACAAAATTATTTTTGGTATCTTGACTATAATTTCTAAAAGAAGCTGGCTCTCGATTTTTTTTTCCAGAGTGAAGCGCCTACTTCTTTAAACCATTAGTCTGAAACTAGGCTTTGTAAACTGAGCTGGAAATCTAGCAATTTTCCAGAAAGGTAACACACAGCCTAAATTTTGTCCTAGGTAAAACTGAGTGAAGCAGAATATGTAGTAATACAGTAACTTTCACACAGCCTTCATGAAGGAAGGGTTCCAATTCCCCATCAAAAGTAAAAATCACTGAATGATAGGCTGCTTTATAACAATAAGTAAGATCACTCGGTGGCTTCCCCCATCCTACCCCATTCCTAGCTTCATTCTCTGACTTTAGACATGGATTTCTTAGTCTTTGTTCTGCAATGTGAGATTTCCAGCTTTATTAGAGAGAGCAGAATGCAGAAATAGCAAGAGTAGCATGCTCCTATATATTTTGTTGTAAGTGCTCCTTAGATAGATCTGATAGGCACACACAGAACCCAGAAACAATTACTTTTCACTGTTTGCACCTGCACACTCCTATTTTTACAGAATGCTCTAGGGTGAGGCAAGAACACTCAAGAATGCTCAATGATACATCACACCATTGTCCGTCCTCATGAAACCAGCTGCCTTGCAGTTTCAAAATCACGAGGCCCTGTTCCTAAGGTAGAGGAAATGTCTTTTTGCATACATTTCAGTCCTTCGATTGCGTTTGTTCTGCATTCCATTGTCTCACAATGGGGAAGCTTGTCCAGTGGCCTCTAGTTTGGAAAGCCCTAGTGTTTGGGGGAGACTTAATACTGATTAACAACTGAGGCAAACAACTTGGGACTTGAATATTGCTTTTCCATACAGAGTTTCTCTGCTTTAATACTGTGAGGCTGAAATAAAAGAGGGTATACAAATCACAGGGTGATTCATTCTTTACAACTGCATTTTCTCAGTTCTAATATTTTTTCATCATTTTTTGTGTTCTAGACATACTTGTAATTGCTTTGAATGAGTTACTTTGTCTAATTTTCCTAATAACTAGACTCTAAAGTTCTGTTTAACACACAAGTGAGCTGAGTCAAAGCAGGTGCATTCTATTGCTTACACTAGAAGACTTGACTATGAATACAGTTATTCAGCTGAGACTGTTCAAGCCAATACAGATGCAGGATGCCCAAGTGCAGAATTGTACTGTTATTCCACTTCCGACATTCAAGCATTAACCAACTACTTAGGTGTTCAGTATGTTTCAGGTGCTGCTGAACTTCAATCACATACAAAACTTCATTGCTCCTCGAACTGTTTCCATTTCTCTTTTGACCTGAAATCATGATTAGTTTAGAGTAGCATAAACTGGCAAGCTGGATTAGTTCCTTCAGCCAAGCCCCTGCACTGGTGTTGCCATGGTTTAGTTCTTCTGCCTCCCTTCAAAGCTTACCTAATCTTACAGAAGTACTTCAAGACATATTACATCAGGCATGCAAAAGGCAGTCTTCCTAACTGATAATACATTTTGTTTCCATGATTTTAATAAAATTTTCATTTTAGACAGATTTGTATTAACAGAAAAGTGGAAAATATAGTTCAAAGAATTCATAAATGCCTCATACCTGATATACCTTATCTTAACATGTGACATTAGGGTAATATTTGTCATAATTATAGAACCAATGTTGACATTTTGTTTATCATATTGATATCTTAATATGAAATCAAATTTTCTTCAGATTTTTTTTTTTGCTTTCACTTATTTTTCCTATCTGTGCCTAGATTCCTTCTGGTATGTATTACTTAATCTCACTCTCTCACTCTCTCTCCTCCAGCCACCTCTCCCCTCTCCCACTCCCTCTCTCCTCCATCCCACCTCTCCTCTCACACGCCCCCAAGTCCCAAGGGTCTGCTATCTTACTGATGCTCAATTGGGATTTCTCTGCCATTTTCTTCATTACTTGATTGAGGTTTCTGGTCTCTGGGAGTAAGAGCACCAAGGTCAAGTGTGTTCTCTCAAATAGCACATCAGAGCTATCAACATGAGTTACCAGAGCTGATGCTAACCTAACTGTGATCATCCATCTTGTGAGATACGATAATGTGTTTTCATTTTCATCCTTTTCCTCCTTCTATTCTGCATGCTTTGAAAGGAAGTCATATAAATAATTCACACTTAAGGTGTGGATACTTACACTTTACCAAGTAAGCCATTTTATAATATAATAATAATTTTTTAATTTTATAATAATAGTAATTATTTTATAATAATAGTATATAGATTTTATAATAATAGTAAACTTGAATTCTGCCTGAGAGATCTCTCTTCATTCACTCATTTATAGTTCATTGAACTATATCAGGATAAATTGATGAATACTATAATTCAGATTGTAATACAAGACTATTTTATTTACTTCATATTGTTTACCCTATGGCCTTTGGCAGCTCTATCAGATGTATCCCTTTAACATGCCCTATCATTAACATGTTTAACTAATAATTGATTACCTTCAGACACAAGAGCCTAAAAGACTCTTAAAGTCTCATCTATGATCTCCCACACATGGAGAATTAGAATTTCCCCAAACAATTCCTTACTTGAAGAATGGTAGAAAAACCCCCAAACTGGGTGCTAGATATTTTTGGTGCTACTGAGATGTTGTTGCTCATATGTTCTACCATCAGTGAGAAAAATAAAATATTGGCATGTATACTAACCCTTACATGTACATATAATTAAATGACTCCAAATGTTCACATTTCTACCTATGTTAAGTTAAACATGAGTTTACACTGATGTCTCTGATTCTAATATAGATATGAGCATACAGGTCAGTACAACCTTCTCCATTTCGTTGCCTATATGTTCCAGAGTGTACACTTTTTGTTGCACGAACATCATTGTCACTCATTCTCTTGCCAGAATACTATATGGAAGTGGGAAACAAAAGACGAATAACATACTTCCAATCTTGTTGCTTTTTACATTGTTCTTTCTTCAGCCTCCAACAGAAAGGAATTGTTTCTGGGTTCTGTGTGTTCCTACAGATCTATCTAAGGAGCACTTGGAGTTGACACTGCTTTTGAATAAAAACCAAATCTTTTGCCTTGCCCAGTGGCCCTGAATAATTTGGTGTTTGCTTGCTTCTCTCTACTTTATCTCACACTCCTTTCTTCATGGCCTCCTTTCCACTCATATCATAATGCCCTGCTTTCCTGTCCTTTGTACTCACTAAGTTGCTTGCTGTTTTATTCTTGCTGTCTCAGAGCCTTTTCTGTATATAATACTTTGCATTGGGTCTTCACATGGTCATTATTTAGGTCTCTGCTAAAACTGCTGTGAAGCCAACTTTCTCTCTACTCAATCTGCCATTACTTTCTTTAGTTGCAGACCCTATTTTTTATTTGTTAATTCTGGAATTGTTAAGATGTACATATTTCTTGTTATTTGTCTTTAATTATAATTATTCTCACTTCCAAAAAGCAGATTCACTAGGAAAGAAGATTACCATATACTTTACTGCTACTTCTGTATTTTAGTCATTAGTATGAGTAATCTGGTTTTGAAAAATCAGAGTTCTCATCTATTAACTTTGATTGTATACTAAAATCCTTTTTCTTCAGGTGAACTCTATATTCTTGTGTTTTTTTATCTGTATTAGATGTTTAGTATNGAATTGTTTGATTTCCTTATATACTATCAATAATAGTCCTTCAACAGATATATAGTTAACAAAGACTATGTGTTTATTGAATTTGCTTTGCTGTTTATTTCCTTTGCTATAAAGAAGTATTTTAGTCACATTTATCAATTTGGTGTGGGACATTGTACAATACATACCATGACTAATTGACAGGAGGCATACAATATTAGAGTATGTACAAAATTTGCAAAGATTACTGAGGTGGTTTGAAAGAAAATGGAGGAACTGTGTGACTGTGGGGGCAGGTTTTGGGGTCTCTTTTTCTCAAGCTTCCCTCCATGTGAGAGTCAGTCAAGATGTACCAAGATGTTCGTCTACCTGCACGTTGCAATGCTGCCCTTCGTGATCATAATAGACTGAATTTCTGAAACTGTAAGCAAAACACTCTCAATTAAATGTTTTCTTTATAAGAGTTGCTGTGGTCACAGTGTCTCTTCACAGCAATAGTAAACCCTAACTAAGACAATTCCATATTTTATTAGTACATATTGTTTAATTATATGTATGTATATATATATATATATTTAATTTTATAAACACAATACATTTGGAATCCAGATTCTATACAGGAAGAAACGAAGGAGTAGTCTAACCAAGAAATAAAATCAAACAAGGTCTTCCACTCGCTGAACTAAAAGGACATTTGCTGACAATGTTCTATACAGTCTGGCTCTCAGAAGAAAAGGACACTGAGAAAAAGCATGTAATTTCTGAACTGTTCTTGCCAAAAACTGCATACTCAAACCTAATCATGAGAACACATCAGACAAGCTCAAATTGAAGAATAATCTAAAAACAGCTGACCAGCATACTTCAAAAGACACAAATAGCACTTTTTACAACACTCCTCCATTCAGTGCCCCGAATTTGTTCCTAATCTTGCAAACTCATCATAATTATGAAACCTGCAAAAGATAGAGATTTCTGCCTCTCGAGATTTCCCATAAGAAAGAAAACAAAAATAAAATACAATTTCATTTATTCATTAAATTGTAAACTTATTCAATATTAGATTATTGGATAATTTGAAAACTTGATTATTCAATATAAAGAAAAGATTCTGCAGATAATACAGATCTTGCTTAAAAGGACTGAAAATCCTTTAGATATCAGTAAGCATGGTGTAGTTGTCAGTAAGTCAACCAAATTTATCTCTTCTCAAAAAAAAAAATCAAGTCTTAGTTAAATTATTGTGTATCTGTCAGCACCTAAACCAAACCTGTTTTCCAAAATTGGTTTCTGACTTTCAATTCATCATTAGGTGTGGGAATCAAGAGGCATGGTTCCAGGAAGACTAGAGATTTCTCTGCATCTTATAATTCTGTACAAGAAAAGAGTGACTGTAACATTCTGGTTACGCATGCACCAATATTGTTCCTTATGCAGCTGGATGCATTAAAGTACTTGAGTCAAAACCTAGCTATTCAAGCTTACTATTTATTTTTCTATCACTTTCTGTACAACTTCTGCCAGCTTCTAGTCCTTCCATTTGATGGGAATGTCTTTCTAAAAATGTGTTGCTCTGATTGGTTGATAAATAAAGCTGTTTGGCCAATGGTGAGGCAGAATAAGGTTAGGCAGGACATTCGA